>CATIWF010056185.1:0-11993 GCA_949630135.1 Balakata baccata | reverse complement strand
CGTAGCGGCGAGAAGAGTTGCCTGGGGGGCTAAAGAACCCAAGTGCGAACCCTTGTCCCTCAGAGACTATAATATCGCCATCTTTGATGGGTTGGGTTGGAGTTATGGTGTCGTCAATGGATATGCAGAGGTGGAAAATATGGCAGAGAAGGAATAAAAGAAGAGACTCTTTTACCGGGTTCATTTTAGAAGATTGATCAGAATAGCATTGTTGATCGATGTGGTGATCAAACTGCAGTGGGCAACACTTATCAGTCAAGCTGTATGCTTGAAGTTTGGGTATTTATTTCTTAATGACGTCGACTCTCTTCCCTTTAATTATTCTTAAATTTAGAAAAAAATAAATCGTACTCTTGACGCTGAGAGACTGGAAGAGTTTGAATTTAATATAATATTAATAATATTGAATTAATAAATATAAGGATAAATTTAAAAAATTATTTAATTTTTATTAATAATATAAAAGCCATATATAAGTAGAATTTAAAATTTTATTGAAAGCAACCGTTATTATAAAATGGAGAGAATAATTAATAACTCTCCTACCTCCAGGAAAATAGACTCCTTTAGCTTTGATTTGAAACCGGTGGAAATTAATGAGAGGAAAATGATGGAGTATGCCACTCACGTCTACCCAAACAAAAGTTTTTCCTGAAATTTTCTTTGATGGGACTGGTATTTGTATATTCTTATTCATTTATGGCATATGTAAAAAAAATGTATATTTACTTTATAATATGAAGTTAATTGTAAAAATCAAATTATATTTTGATAGGGTCATAAGCTATTAATTTAATTAGTACATGAATAATGTTATGAGAGTCTGAATATGAAATTTTCTTTTCCTTTTTATAAAAGGAAGTTTTGGTAGATTGTGATGAGGAAGATTGATCAAATTTAAAATCTCTTTCAATTCTCTGGAGTAAAAATTCATAATTGAAAGTCTCATTCATATATATAGTAGTATCTAACAATTAAATATGTCCACCTAAATTAGCTGTGGGTGGGAAATGAAAGTCTTGATTCAATATTTATAACTGTGGTGATATGGATTAGGTTAGTGAAAAGGAATAAAAAAAAAAAAACTTAAGCTGAATTGACTTGTGTCTACCAGTAAAGGCACTTGACTGGTTCAATGGGGTAAGCTTAGAAGAGTGTATTACAAATATAATTCGTTAAAAATATGTATTATATAATTAATGCAATATTATGCAACTATCAATAAATTAATTAAAAGCATATTCAAAAACATAGTGATATTTAAATAATATATATTAGACTTTGGCGAAATATCAAATTAAATGCAATACAGTGACATGCAACAAACAGTATTAATTATTGACTTCAGGAGTTATTATTTGGAAATGACATCATATCAAAATTAATTAGAATGATAACTGTTTTACAGTAAAAAATAATAATAATAAACTAGTAGAATTAGTATTCAAAAATAATCTTATCGATAATTTTTTTTTATCAGACAACATGTAATAATAATAATAATAATAATAAATTATATATAATATAATTATTATATAAAATATAATTATTTTATTATGTATAATATAATTATTTAATATGTATATATATATAATAATAAAATATTTGATGATAAAAATAGACATATTTAGTATATTGTAATGTAATATTTAATATAATTTTTATAATATGTAATATGTATATATATATCATAAATTTATTTGTATTATATATTTAAATATATTTTATATAATGCTTTGATTAATATAAACATATTCTTTTATGTAGTTTTATATTTTTTAACTACCTTTTCAGCTAGTTTTATCGACTACGTTTAATTAAATCATCTATATTAACAAATAGCAGATTATTAACTGTAACTGAGCTAACAGCTAGATTATTAACTAATTTTATCAAATATAACCTTAATTATTCAATATTTGGATATACCCAATTTTCTTATAATGCCATTTATAATTATTATGGTATTTATATCCAACACATATTTATATATTTTTGACGTTGATCTATATTCATATTATGGTATTCTTGAACATATAGGCTATATGAGATTTAATTTTTTCTGGGTTTTGTCAACAACTAATTCTTTTCTAAATTGGATTCTACTAAGTAGAACTGATGAAAATGTAAAGTTTTCAAGTCTTCACAATGAATATTATATAAAACTTGTTAATGATGGAATCTATAATTTTCCGGTAACACATCTTTGTACATTTTTTTATTATACATTTCTAATATAATAAAGATATGTATTTTTTTTTATATAAATATCAGCTTTTATTATAAAAATAATAATATTTTATAAGTAAAAAATACATGTCTTTTTTAGATTGAAAATATATGATAGAAAGCATATGAAGAGATATTAATAACATTTCAACTAATATATAGTTTTACCACAATTACGTTCTCAATTGAAGTTATAGACAAACTTGAACTACTAAAAAAGAATTTATTGTTTGCAGTTATATCCCTATTAAAACATAACAAAGATAAATATTTGCAAAAACGCCCCCACGGATCAGCGGTCACCGTCACCAGTGATCATATTTACCAGTTACCACTACTATTTACCTTCGACACTGGCCACCAGGAATTCCTCCATCTTCCTTTTGATGTCACCTTGATTTTGAAAGCTACCTTGAAGAGCGAAATGGGTTTTATGGACATGGAAATTTTGGAGGTCTATAAATAAATTGGACTTATAATTTATTTAGTAATTAATTTAATTTAATTATTAAAGAAATGATCAAATCAAATATTTTTATGTCAAAATATACAATTGTCTAAAATAAATAAATATATTTCTTAAATAGTTTAAGTATCCATAAATACATTTGACAATATAAAAAAAAATGTATTATTGCCTTTTGTGGTTTAAATAACCAAAATACACCACTCAAACTCTCATATAAATAGATGAGTTCTATTCTTCATATAAGATAGAAGAATTCAAGTCTTAATCCGCTAAAACTCTGCAATCAAAACATCAAATTAGAGCTCTGCAGAATTCTTTTCAAGCATTAAGACTACTCCAAACCAAATCATCAAGGTTTTTACATATTCAAATTGAGGTAGTTCAAGTTTTCAAATTTTTAAAACGAATGTTCAAACAGTGTCTCAATTCATTGAGAATTCAACTCATCTTTTTTATTAAAATCAAAGGAGAAATCTTCTACGGATTTGAAATCAAGTTTCGTAAGCTCTTGAATCGTAATCAAATGAGGAAATAATCAAATGCTCTAATTTCTACATTAGTGGAAATTCTTCACTAGAGATTGTACCCCTTTTGCTTTATTTGAATAAATTCAATTTTGATATTTGTTGATTTTTTTCTTTGTCTTTAATTTCAGGATAACAAATTTGTGTGTATAAATTTCTGGCATGCCCAGTGGGACGTCTCTACTTTTCATCTATTTTCTCCAAAAGTTTCGATACTCAAGATCCATGGCCTCAAGCAAGAACAACAATGGTCATCAAACCATGGCCCCTACTCACTTCACCGTGCGATCCACTATTGATGCTAGTCCGAGGGCTATCCTCAAGAAAAGATTGATTGAGGACATTTATGCCCATACTCTTCCTTTGTTTCAGAAAGAATTTGTTCCATCACAAATGGTGGAGGAAATACCATCTCCTAGTCAACCACTTGTTCAATCTCCACAAAAGTCCAAGCAAGATGTCAACTCACTAATTGTCAAGGATTTCATTCGTCCTCATGACAATGATACGCTGATACCTCCTTTTTCTCATATGTCATCAAACGGTTTCTGATGTCATGACTGTTATGATGACTAGCCCTACAATTTTAAAGGAGCAAATTGCTAAAATGACTAAGATTTTAGAGTCTTAGTGAATTGAACAAAGAGAAAGATGAGCAAATTGCTTTTCCAATAAAAAAAGTTGAAAGTCTGACTAAAAAAAGAGAAGCAACTATGAAGAATCCACCATCAAAAGTTGAAGAATGTATGGAGACTTCGATGAAAGCTCTTGCAAAAGATGCTCAAGTGATGACTGGTAGAGCTATCAATGCTAGTCAATTAAAAGATTTCATCAAAGAAGCAATCAAAGATCAAGTCGAGAGCATCACTCAACCATCATATATATAAGCAAAGCCATACTCTTAGAGGATTGACCTTTTGAAAATGCCTGCAAACTATCAACCACTAAAATTTCAACGGTTTGATGGCAAGGGCAACCCAAAACAGCATATGGCTCACTTTGTGGAAACATGCAACAATGCTGGCACCTATGCTAATATTATGGTTAAGCAATTTGTCCGATCATTGAAGTCAAATGCTTTTGACTGGTATACAGATTTAGAATCTGGCACAATTGATGGATGGGAGCAATTAGAACGTAAATTAGTCATTCGCTTATATAGTACTCACTGTGTTATTAGTATGATGAGCTTACAAACTTACGCCAATGGGCTGAGGAGCCTGTCATTGACTTATAAATCCTGGATCATCAAACACCACTCTGTTGATTACAGAAGCATCATGAATGCAAAGGCTATAATATATCTCCTCACCATTGTTAACAATACTGTAGTTGTATGGCTGTCGAAAATTTTTCCATGGCCATGGACCGGTTCGCCAATTAACTTTGCTACCATTGTATATAAAAAAACTGTGGTGAGCCTCTCGGGTTTAGCCTAAGCGAATAGTTTCCACTTCCTAGGTCCTCTGCTGATCTCCATGATGTCAGGAACCACTCCATACCTGTTTTTTTGATTCAGCCCAAGCTTCATTCCTTGTATAATGGTATTTGTTGGATGATCAAAACTTTGCCAGAGTACTTTTTTATTCCTACCTTGAACCAAAACCAAATTTCCAGAATCCATGATCTTAGCTTCCCTTGTATTTGCTGCCTCTACCGAAACATTCGCCGACCAAACTAGACTGTTGTTACTATGGAGAACAAGGTTCCCGTGGTGATCAATAGAGTGAATTCCTGACGAGCCATTGATGGGATTGTTCCTATTTGCTACCCATACCACAGTTTGCCCTGGTATTTTATGAAACCAAATTCCAAGATATCTATCACTAGAACTGCCTGGGTTAAAACATCCCAAGCAAAATTATTTTCTTTAGAGATGATGAGTTGGCCTTCTTTCAAGGTTTGGTTTATGAGTAAGATGTTTCTGGAAGTACAAAATATGAAGTGAAGAATTAAAAGAAATATTATTAAGATAAGTTTAGCTTCCATAACTGTGGAATCTGAGGCCTTATACCAACTTGCATTAATGACCAAAGTATTAATATGGAGGCTGTGGAGCTTTTGACAATCAACAGTGTTTATGTTCTTACAGATTGAGGTCAGTGATGAAAGAGTTGATGAAGTAATTAATAAGCAAATCTTATTTTTTAAGTGATAAAAATATGAATTTGTCAAAGTTCAATGGAAAGCAATATGTCACCTACCCCAGTTTGAGGAAATACCTTAAAGTATTTCACCAGCAACTCATTCTAGAATTATTTTGTCCATATGCTTTAGTTGGATTTCCTTTTTCTTTTTATCCAATTAAAATAGTTTGCACACATGAACACTTTGGTTATGTTTGGATTAAATAATTTTGAACAATTCATAAATTTATACTAAATTCATCATTTGACTACTTAAAAAAGTCCAAAATTTATGAATTTTGGAAAATTTCTCATTTACCAAAATCCTTCATTTTAAAATTTTTAAATATGTGATGGAATAGATTGTATATGATTAATTGATAATAAATTCTCAATATTTAATCAAGAGTAAAATTGGAAATTCATTCATTGGACCAAATATAATTGTAAGGGAGATTAATTTATTAATCCATGAATTTTATAATTAAACCAAACAATGAAATTTTGAAAATACATAGATTTTACATTCATAAATTTAAAATTCATAAATTTTAAAATCACTTTATCCAAACGGTGCCTTTATATTTTGGTACCAATTGTAACCTAAGATCGGATGCTTGTGCTTCATGCCTAAATCTTAACTTCGAAATTAGCTAAAATACTAGTGGTGAAACTGAAGATCTGTGGGCAGAGTTAAATGCTTAAATAGGTTCGATTTCTAGTTTTACTCAAAACAATTAATAAGATTATAGTTAAAATGTAACATTTCAGCATTCTATATCGGGAACATATATAAATTAACCAAAAATGAGGAATAAAAAAAAATCATATAAACCAATAAGCATTTTAGCTTAGTAATACAGTCAGTCACTAAGAGTTGTTTGAAACCTAGTTGAACCAAAAGAAAAAAAAAAAATCATATGAAGAATATTGCATAGGTGGCTAATATGGAATTTTTACTCTTTGTGCAGCAAACTGATTTGAACGAATTGAATAGTTGAGTTCAGGTCGGGTGTGATTTTGGGGAGATTAGATCCAATTAATATGTGGGTCAGATCAGTTAGGTCAGACAATTTTCTTTGTTATGTGTCTAAAAAATCGATTAACCAACTGAACCAGTTCGTTTTTTAAGTTCAGTTCAAATTGATTTTTGGAAGAGATTTTATGGGTTGTTCAGGTGGGATCGAGTTGACAATTTTGCTCAACCTCAAATTGTATATTAGGAGCCTGATCAAATTATAGAAAATACCTTTGTATGTTTTAAGGGGGAAAAGAAAAAAAGAAAGAAATTTGGACTTTTCCTGCCTATTAGATTGATCACCAGAAGACAAACGACATTTCATTGTCTAAATACCAAAGCATCTAAGAAACAAGCAAAACGAACTATGTAATAGAGCACCATGAAAACAAACATGTAAACATGAAAACGAGAGCACCATCTCTTGCAGAAAATGAAACTCAAGAAAGACCGAATAGTGTTTTATCCTAATCAAACAACTAAGATATACTTTAGCCTGACAATCTCTATAAAATAAGAATCAACAATACTTTTTAGGGTAAATTATTAGGACATCTCTGAAATTAGATTGAATATACTAGTTAGTCTCTTTATTTTTTGAAATACATTATAAAATACCTCAGGTTTAGTTTAATATATTATCTAGTCATTCCGTTATTTTTTTTCCATTAAAAACAAACAAAATGTCAAATTTGCCCTTCTATTTTTGTTTTAAAAAATATACAAAAAAAATTTTATTGTCATCAACTTGATATCAAAATGTCAAATTTATTATTCTTTTTTTAAATGTATATTTTAAGTTAACTAAATGTCAAATTTATCAAAATATAAGTAAGGGATATTTGGTATTTTTTTAGTTGATTAACAAAATATTACATTCAAATTTAAGTAGAATCTTTTTAGTAAATTAAACCAAGCTTGAAGGACTTTATAATATATTTCCAAAAATAAATGGACTAACTAGTATATTCAACCATAACCAGTGATCAAAGTTTCCATTTGAAACCTTATGGCTCTAAGCAAAAGATGACTTTTTTCCTTTTTTTTTTTTAACCAACTCCATTTCACATTTTGTACTTCAGAAGACACGATAATCATGGACAAAACCTTGAAAGAGGAATAAAAATATACATTCAGTTTTTGCTAAATGAACGATTCAGTTTTTGCTAAATGCTTCTATCTGCCCTTCTCTTTCCTTCCTTAAACCAACTTGAATACTTTGTTATTCTCTGACAAATGAGTTCTATAAATAATGATGTGTTTAGTTTTATATGTGTTAATGTGTTTGTTTTGTGTTTTTAATGTTCATTTTGTTGGAAAAATCGTGATTATGAACTATTTTGGGAGGATAATTCGAGTGGATCCAACAATTCAGTTTTGGGAGAAAGACCCATATATGTGTTCCTTGACATGAGAACTATGAATTAATGTATTCATATGCTCAAAATGGAGAATGTGTGAATAGAAATTGAAACTCAAAATAAGCTTCTTGCTAAGGAGATATAAAGAGAAAAAGTGAAAATGGAGTTTTGTCCCACATCACTAATATGTGAAGTTGGACTTGTATTTATATATTAAGATATATTCTTACATGTGTAAGAAAGCAGCATAGAAGGTTCTCTTTCATGCGCTCAGGCGCAGGGGATGCAGATCCATGGTTTGGGATAGGCCAATGCATGGGTACGCGACCTGCGTACACGAATATCGACCCAAAATTTCTTAGTCCAGACCAAACCCAATTAATTGAAGCGATCTATACGCCCGTATGGATTGTGTTCCAGATTAATCTTTTGAGCTTCTTTTAAGGCATTACAAACTTTAAAAGAGATTAATCACATGTCTCCTCCATCTAGTATAAATAAGAGCTTTTGACTTGTGTTGTATAGAAGTTTTTGAGAGTTGAGTTTGGTTCTTATTGGCAAAGTCTCTTTCTTCCCTTTTCTTCTTCTTCTCAAGTGATAGAGAGTGTGACAAATATTCAGTTCGTTGTAAATAGGTATTGTGTGTTCAACAACTACTTGGAATTTGTTGTATCCTGGGAGACAAATGCCAGTTATCCTAAACATCGGTGGTAGGAGGTGAATTTGTCTTAAGGAAACTGTGTGGAACACATGCCTCATATCGTTTTCCATTTCTCTTGTTTTTTTGAATATTGAATTAACAATTTATCCTATTGTTTTTCTCCTAACAAAATTAAGACAAATTCGTTTGCTAATTCTTTATTCGGATTTATTAATTCTTGGAATTAATATTATTTGTTTGTTGTTTCAGTGATATGGAGAATACGGTAGATGCTACTAATGTTCAAGATAGATCCTAGCCATCAGTTTCTGTTGTTCGGATTGTCTCTCCGATTGTGCCTGTAACCGTACCTGTGAACCATGGAGAGAAACCAGAAAAATTTAATAGATTGAATTTCAAGAGGTGGTAGCAGAAAATGTTGTTTTACCTAACTACCTTGAATCTTGCACGATTTTTAATTGAGGACGCTCATACTCTTAAAGAGGATGAGTAAGATGTCCAAACAATGATAGCCTATAATAGTTGGCATCATTCCGATTTCTTGTATAGGAATTACATCATGAATGGGTTGCATGATTCATTATACAATGTGTATAGTGGAATCAAGACTGCAAAATAGTTGTGGAAATCATTGGACCGGAAATATAAATCTAAGGATGGCGGTACCAAGAAATTTATAGTGGGACGTTTCCTAGACTATAAAATGGTGGATTCGAAGACTGTGGTAAGTTAAGTTCAAGAGCTTCAAGTTATTATTCATGATATTCATGCTGAAGGAATGAACTTGAGTGAAACCTTCCAAATGGTTGCTATGATTGAAAAATTACTCCCTGACTGGAAGGATTTCAAAAATTACCTTAAGCATAAGTGAAAGGAAATGAATATTAAAGAGCTAATTGTTAGACTTCGAATTGAAAAAGATAATAAAGGCTCAAAAAGGAGGGGGTTGAATTCTTCTGAGACTAAGGTAAATATTGTAGAACATAGATAAAATACCAAAAAGAAGAAATTCAAAGAGCCTGAAACGGGTTCCAAATGTGGAGTTTCTAAAAAGAAATTCCTAGGCAAATGCTTTAATTGTGACAAGATAGATCACAAAGCTTCTGATTGCAAACTTCCAAAAAAGAAAAGGAGCAATGAAGCAAATTTTTTGCAAAATATTACTCAAGAGGTTTCTGATATTAATCTTGCTGCTGTGATATCAGAAGTGAATATGGTTAGGTCTAACCCAAAAGAATGGTGGATTAACACCAGTGTCATAAGGCACATATGCTCAAATCATGAGATGTTCTCTACCTTGAAGCCGAAAAGTGGGAGAAAATTGTTTATAGGCAATTCTGCCACTTCTGAAGTTCTTGGTGAAGGACAAGTGGTGCTAAAGATGACTTATGGTAAGAAGCTGACTCTAAACAATATTTTGTATTTGCCTGATATTCACAAGAATTTGGTGTCAGGTTCATTATTGAACAAGCATGGGTTTAAAATGATTTTTGAATCAGACAAAGTTGTTTTAGCCAATGGTGGAATGTATGTGGGCAGAGGGTATGCTATTGATGGGCTTTTTAAGCTTAATGTTATTGTTATTAAATGTAATAATGAAAGTACCTCTTCTGCTTATTTACTTGAGTCTTCTAGTTTACGGCATGGTAGACTAAGACATGTTAATTATAATATCTTAAGAAGGTTAGTTAACTTGGACCACATACATAATTTCCACATTAATATAAAACATAAATATAAAATTTGTGTTGAGGCAAAACTAACTTTATCATCTTTTCAAAATATTGAAAGAGAAAGTGCACCACTTGATTTAATCCACAGTGATGTATATGATTTAAAATTTGTTCGAATAAAAAGTGAAAACAAATATTTTATTACATTTGTGGATAATTGTACAAAATATTATTATGTGCATTTATTTAAAAGTAAAGATGAGGCTATAGAGAAATTTAAACTCTATAAAATTGAGGTTGAAAATCAACTCAATAGAAAAATCTAGGTTTTGAAAAGTGACCATGGTGGTGAATATGTGACACCATTTGGTGAATTATATGCACAACATGGAATTATACATGAGACCACGACACCGTATTCACCACAAATCTAATGGTGTGGTTGAAAGGAAAAATCGTACCTTGAAAGAAATGATGAATGCAATGTTGATAAGTTCTGGATTACCATAGAACATGTGGGGGAAAGCCATATTATCGGCTAATTACCTTTTAAATAAGGTGTCCCATAGTCAGCAAGACAAAACTCCTTATGAATTATGGAAAGGAAGAAAATCATCCTATAAATATTTGCGAGTGTGGGGCTGTCTTGCTAAAGTGGTAGTGCCTATACCAAAGAAAGTGAAAATAGGGTCAAAATCAGTTGATTACATTTTTATTGGTTATGCACATAATAGTAGTGCTTATCGGTTTCTTGTACATAAATCAAAAATTTCGGATATTCATAAGAACACGATTATAGAATCAAGGAATGCATCGTTCCTTGAACATATATTTCCTTATAAGAGTTTAGAAGAGATGAATTCATCAAAGCGACCTCTCGAGGCTATTATTGAAAATAGTCAAGATCAAGTTCATGATGAAGAGCTCAGTTTAGAGGATGAGCCTATTGAGATAGAGTTCAGGCATAGTAAAAGAGCAAGGACAGAAAAGTCTTTTAGACTAGATTTTCTGACCTACTTACTAGAGGCAAAACCTCAAACTTATAATGAGGCTATAAACTCTTCAGAAGGTCTTTTATGGAAAGAGGCTATTAAGAGCGATGTTGATTCCATTTTGCAGAAACATACTTAAAAATTAGTGGATTTAACTCTAGGATGTAAACCATTAGGATCCAAGTGGATTTTCAAAAGGAAAATGAAGGCAGATGGTTCGATTGATAAGTATAAAGCTAGGCTTGTGATTAAAGGTTACAGATAAAAGGAAGGCCTAGATTATTTTGATAATTATTCTCCTGTAACTAGGATCAATTCTATAAGAATGATTATAGCGATTGCTGCATTGCACAATCTTGAAATACATCAAATGGATGTAAAAACTACTTTTCTAAATAAAGATTTAAATGAAGAGATCTACATGATACAACTTGAAGGATTCATTGTCCCAAGACAAGAAAAGAAAGTATGTAAATTAGTTAAATCATTATATGGTTTGAAGTAAGTACCTAAGCAATGACATGAGAAATTTGATAGTGTTATGCTATCTAGTGGCTTCAAAATCAATGAGTGTGATAAATGTATTTATGTCAAAAACACGAGTGACAGTTATGTCATATTATGTTGATAAGATGGTCAAGTCTACCAAGGATATGTTAAATTCAAAGTTTGATATAAAAGATATAGGACTAGTAGATGTGATTCTATGAATTAAAATTACTAGAAGATCAGATGGGCTGACCTCGAGTCAAACTCATTATATTGATAAAATACTTAGTAAATTCAATAAGGATGATAACAATATTGCTAGAACCCCATTGGACTTGAGCCTCTATCTATCAAAGAATAGAGGAGAAAGTGTGTCTCAACTAGAATATGCTAGTGTGATTGGCAGTCTTATGTACTTAATGAGTTGTACAATACCAGATATTGCTTATGC
>CATIWF010056184.1:0-32528 GCA_949630135.1 Balakata baccata | reverse complement strand
CTCATCTCTTAGGAGAAGTTCATCCTCTCCTTTAGCATTCTTCTTTGTTGGTGGCGTCCATTCTTTACGAACACTATCCCACACATCAATGCCTTCACTATCCAAGTATGCCTCCATTCTAAACTTCCAATCGGCATAGTTGGACCCATCAAAATAAGGCTTGAGGCCTTGAAATCCTTCTTGTGCCATTGTTGATCTTTTGCTAGAGCTGATTAAGCTTGACTTCTAGACCTTGCTCTGATACCAATTGTTGCCTAAACAATCACCAAAAGGGGGGGGGATGAATTGGTAGGAAATTAAAAATTTGCACAACAAGATAATAAAAGAGAGAAGGGATGATTGAGACACGAATTTTATAGAGGTTCGGGTGTTAACTAACCCTACTCCTCTCCCTAACTTAGATTGGGTATTAGCTAATCTAATTACTTAGATTACAATATTTGGAGTTTCAACTAGCTCACTCCCAACTAGGTGTTTTTGCAAGGCTAACACTCAACCCAAATTTCCCTTGTGTTTTATAGCTCACACAACAACCAATTCCTTATAATTTGGCTCACACCACCCAATTACAAGACAACCCCAAGTGTTTTCAGATTAACACTTGAACCCTTATACAAATGCAATTAATGAAAGGATTCGAGAAAATAAATTGCAATAGCTTTGGCACTTTTAAGTTGTTAGTTCTTCTTAAATGGCCTTTTGGTAAGGTATTTATATTGATTACCTACCAATTAGCCGTTACAAATGGTGTCATAACTCTTTGTAACGTTCTCTTACAAGTGTATTTAATGTAGTCTGCAGAAAGAGTTGTCTCGGTAGGGAACCATACTGTCTCGGTCGGGAGATGACCAATTTTCATACGTGGCAGCTTCTGGTTGGCTGAAATCTCCAACGGCTAGTTTTTGTTCAAGTGTCCCGGTCGGGACTCCGTGTGTCCCAGTTGGGACTTGCTCGATGATGCCACTACCAGAAGCTTGGGTCTTCTAGGCTTTGAATATGTCCCGGTCGGGACTACCCTTCCCGGTCGAGACTTGAGTCAGTTTTGACTAAGTATGATTTGACTTTTTGATGATGTGGCACATTATGGTGGTGTCTCCTTTTCAACGGTCATGTGTCTTTGAATGTCCCGCTCGGACCCATACTTTCCTGGTCGGGAACCTGAGTGTCTCGGTCGGGACATCCCTTGTCCCGGTCTGCTTTTGCTATGGGAACTTTTGGGTCATCACAGTACAGAGTTTCCCGGTCTGGACACTTGGTTTGCTTGGTCTGCTTTACAGTCCCGGTCGGGACATTGCTTTCCCGGTCTAGAAACCTAATGTCCCGGTCGGAACATATCCTTTCCCGGTCTGCTTTGGCTACTGAAACTTTGAGACACTTTAAGGCAATGCTTTTCCGGTCTGGACATGGCACTTCCCAGTCTGGACTTGTGTCCCGGTCGGGAGTTCCTTATCCCGGTCGGGAGTTCCTTGTCCCGGTTAGGAGTTCCTTATCCCGGTCGGGAGTTCCTTGTCCCGGTCGGGAGTTATACGTTTCCATGAAATTCTTGGTTTGTTCAATAAGGAAACTTTAACCAAATGTGTTGAAACTTTGAACACTATCAAAACAACACTCAACAAGAATGTTAGTAATAATTAATTTGATTGTCAAGATCAAAATAGAGAGCAATCACCATTTGGTTAACATGATTCATCATCAAAACCCAACACACTGGCCGTTGAGCCAATATCTAGTTGGTATAACAATTGATAGCAAAAATGCCAAAGCTTATGCAGAGGGGACCATGTAGATCAGACTTGAGCCAGACATATTTATAGCATGGATTTAGTTATTGAATTCATTATTGAGGATGTAATTAATTATGTTTGTTATTTGTAATTATGTAATATGATGCAAAGAAAAAGTAAAGAAGGAAAAAGGAAAAAAAATAGATATAGCTCAACTATATAATTGAGATGCATGAGATGAAGGTCTTATAGGCCTAACGGGTATATGATATATGATTGAATAGGTAAATTGGAACTAGAGGTAGCTAGTGTAGAGTATATTTAATAGGTTAGATAGGCAAGCCTAAGTAAATATACATGCATAGAATGTAATAAGAATTTATATATGAAAAAAGTTTTAAATTTGAATAGGTCAAAGCCACCCAATCTGTAACACCTCCTTTGTGTTAGAGGTTACATTCCTATTATATGGGTGGGTGTTACAACTTGTGGCAATTATGATCACAATGAAAGAACCTGCTCTATGGGACCAAGTGCATCTACAATAGTTGAAAAAGTTTCTCATTTATTTGATGTTAATATTATAATACTACCCTTTTAGTTTGTTAGCCTAACATAGTGTAATATTTCACATAGCCCAAGTGTGGAAGACCAAAAAAAACAAGGCAGCAGTTAACCACTAGTAAAAAGGAAAGCTACTCTAAGGAATGCACAGCCAAAAATGAGAAACCCTTCAAGACCAATTGATGAGACAGTGGCTTATGAGTTTATAGAAAGAGAATTGATACATATTTTAACTGATATATAGTTCATATTTGCTTGTGGATGCTGAAAAACTAACGAATTATTAAATTATATAGACAAGACATGGATATGGTATTGCATTTGTTGATTCTGGAAATGTTTATTATAGTGTGTGTATTTCTATTTATCTTTGAAAACTTGATGTTGTGTTATGACACTTGCTGAATGGCATAAAAATTTATACTAGCTATTTTGTTATTTGGTTTATTTGTAGATGCCTAGTGAAAATAGAGTTTGTTATGTCATTAGTGCTTCAAGATCAACTGCAACACCTCGAAACCTATTAAGTCCATCAGTATTAGTTCCACCCCAATAGGTCCATCAACAACAAGTCCATCAGTAGCAGTTCCACCTCCAACAAGTCCATCCGCATCAGTTCCACCCCTAATAGGTCCACTCCGATTAAGTCCTCCCTCGGTAGCTCCACAACATGGCATGGATAATATTATTGGTTGTCAGAGATCAGCTTTGACAAACAAATTTGTTAGGAGTTGAATTTAGAGAACATACATCTTTTTAGAATGTGAATATGATTTACTTATTTGGGATGTTATTGACTTATTATAAAGGCATGTCATATATCATTTTGTTTATAGTTATTACCATTTTTATGGTTATTTTGTGAAAGTTTTAGGCATATTTGATGCCATTTTGTGACTACCATTTTGAATGTCATTTTGTTATTTAGATTGACTGTCATTTTGTGATAGTAGACTTTTGTCCCATTCTAACCTAAATTTGATTCAAAAATCAAAGTGGCATGAAAATAGAAGGATTAGGCTTCCACATAGCTTATTCTACTAGCAACATGTAGCTGTACGTTGGGTAGGCCCGTATGCGTCAGTATAGGTTTGTGATCCCCCCAAGCAATTTTTCAGGATTTATTTTATGATCCCATCACGGTTTGACCGCGAACCCATAGCCCTTACTATGAACTCGAAGAACTTATTTAGAAGTTCTCCTAGTAGTTTGATATCCAATTCCAATTTAAGAAAAACCTTGAGTCAATTTAACAAGCCTTCTTAAATCAAATCGGTAGGTATTACCATACTAATCACATCTTTAAGCTTTGTGCTAAACTATCACGCTCAAAATGGCTAAGCCTTCTATGAAAAAGGAAAGCAAGGATCTAATGTTAGTGAACTCTTCAAGTTCTAAGAAGAAGAACAAAAACAATAAGAAGACCATAAAGCCTAAGGGAGGCATGGTTAAGAAAAGGCCAAAGTGACTGCACCTAAGGGGACTTCCTTCCATTGTGGCAAGGATGGCTATTGGAAAAGGAACTGCAAGACCTACTTGGAGTTATTGAAGAAGAAGGCATTGGGTGCCCCATCTTCTTTAGGCATTTATGTCATTGAGATAAATATTATTTCTGATAATAACATATGGGTATTAGATATTGGTTGTGGCTCATACATATGTACTGATATGCAGGGCCAAAGGAATAGTAGGCAACTCAACAAGGGAGAGTTATACCAGTACATTGGAAATGGAGCAATAGTTGTTGTATTAGTTATAGTTAATTATTTATTGACCCTCCCTAGTGGGCTTGTATTATAATTGGATAATTACTATTACGTTCTTATTTTAATAAAGAATATTATTTCTGTTTTGAATAGAAATGGTTTTCATTTAAGATTTGGTAACAATAGTTGTTCAATAATATTGAATGATATTCTTTATGCATATAGTACATTGTGCAATAGAATTTACATATTGGATATGACAAGTCCAATTCTTAATATCAATGACAATAATAAAAGATTAAAACAAGATAGTCTAAAATCATCTTATTTATGCATTATCTTCTTGACCATATCAGTGAGAGGCACATGATTAAGCTACGCAAGAAAAGTAGACATATGTGAATCTTACATGTTAGGCAAGATGACAAAATGATCTTTTAATGGAAAGGGTGAACATTGCAAAGAATAATTAGAATTAATATATTCAAATGTATATGGGTCAATGTCTATGCACAACAAAGATAGTTTTATCTAATTCATTATCTCTATTGATGATTATTCAAATATGGGTACTTGTATCCTATGAGATACAAATTTGAAGCATTTGAAAAGTTTAAATAATTTAGAAATAAAGTAGAGAAACAACATTGTAAGAGTATTAAAACATTTAGATCATATCATAGTGGTGAATACTTGGGCTAAAAGTTTCAAGATTATCTTAGGGATAATGGAATATTATCCCAATGGACTCCACCTTACATGCCACAACACAATGGTATAGTTAAAATGAGAAAACCAAACCTTGTTGGACATGGTGAGATTTATGATGGGCTTAGTAGATCTACTCAAATCCTTTTGGGGCCATGTCTGCTATTAATGTTTTAAATAGTCTCATCAAAGTCAGTTAATGTTACTCCATATGAGATGTGGACTAACAAGAAACCCTCACTTTCACACATAAAGTATAGGGTTATCCGGCTTATATGAAGTGGATTATGTCAAATAAGTTGATGTTAAATCTGACAAGTGTCTGTTTATAGGATATCCTAAAGAAACAATTGGATATCAATTCTACAATACTATGGAATAAAAAGTGCTTATTTCAAAGCATGATACCTTCTTAGAGAAATAGTTTCTTCTAAGAAGAGATAGTAGGGGCAGAATTGAACTTGAAGAAGTTCAAGATGCTCAAGTAGAAGCAAATCAGCTACTTAAACCCGAAGCTGATACTAATATAGTAACAGCTAAATTGTCTAATACATAAAATCTTCATAGATCGAGTAGGATACAAACTGTTTTAGAGAGATATGGATTTATTTTTAGTGAATAGAAAGATGTATTGCTCATAAAAGATGATGAGACTACCACCTACGAAGAAGTTCTAGATAGTTCAAACTCTAACAAATGGATTATTGCCATAAAATAAAAAATGGATTCCAGGTTTAAAAACTAAGTATAGACCTTTGTTGACCCACCTGAAGGGATAAAACCTACTAGGTGCAGTGGGTTTTCAAGAAGAAAACTGACATAGAGGGTAACATGGTTACTTATAAAGCTAAGCTAGTAGCTAAAGGATATCGTCAGAGATGCATTGTATCTAGATTTGACAATACAAAATATCATATCAAAATATTTAGCAAAAAATCTTTAGATAAAGATGTTGTATCACAGTCTTCATCACTCCTCCTTGACACAATTGCTGGACATACATATTACTTCTTTGAGCTGTATAAGCCTTGATCTTGGCAAGGTTTTTGTGAGAATATCAGCTTTTTGCTTTTCTAAACCGCAATGCACCAAAACTACTTCTTTTTCTTTTTCAGCTTCTCTAACAAAGTGATATTTGATCTTTATATGCTTGGTCTTGCTATGAAATATTGGATTTTTTGCAATAGCTACAACTGATTGGTTATCACAAAAAATCTGAGTTGTATCAACTTATTCTTACTTCAAATCCTTCATCAATTTTCTAAGCCAAATGGCTTGGTCTACTGCAGCACCAGATATATATTCTGCCTCAGCAATTGACTGAGCAACTATACTTTGCTTCTTTAAGCACCAACAAACACTCCTGAACCCAATGAAAACACAAATCCAAAAGTGCTTTTCATGTCATCACAAGAACCAGCCCAATCGTTGTCACTAAAGCCAATCAATTTCATCTTTGGAACACTTCTATACCAGATTCCATGTTCAATAGACCCTTTGACATATCTAAGCACTCTTTTGGCAGTTTTAAAGTAAAATTTACTTGGAGAATGCATAAATCTAGAGAGTAAATTTATAGCAAATATGATATCAGGTCTTGTTGCTGATAAATACAAGAGACAACTAATAATACTCCTATAAACTCCCTTTTGAATTTTATCAGTCCCATCTTCTCTTTTTAATTTTTCATTTTGAGCCAATGGAGTATCAACTGATTTGCAATTTTCCATCTCAAACTTCTATAAAACCTCTCTAGCATACTTCTTTTGGCAAAAAAATTTCCTTGCTGAGTTTGTGAAATCTCAATGCTAAGAAAATAAGATAACTCTCCAAGATCAGTCATCTCAAAAACTTTTTGCGTCTGAGTTTTAAATTGATTCACAAGAATATGATTACTTCCTGTCAGAAGATCATCAACATAAATTAACACAATTAGCAAACCATCAACACTATCTTGCACATATAAAGTGGGCTCACTTTTGCTTTTGCTAAAATCTATATTGATTAAGTGTTGATCAATTTTACTATACCAGGCCCTGGGAGCTTATTTAAGGCCATATAAAGCCTTCTTTAATAGATACTTTTTGCTCCATATCTTTAACTTCAAAACCTTATAATTGCTCAATATATATTTCCTCTTCAAGCTGACTATTAAGGAAGGCAAATTTAATATCAAGTTGAAAGAGCTTCCAACCTTTTTGAGCAACAAGAGTAATGAGAAGTCTTATAATCTCCATTCTTGCAACAAGTGCAAAAGTATCTGAGAAGTCAATTCCATATTGTTGTGAAAAACCCTCGACAACCAGCCTTGCTTTAAGTTTATTGACTGTACCATCTAAATTATATTTGGTTCTAAAAACCCATTTAACTCCAATCACATTTCTATTGCTTGGTCTATCAACTAGTTGCCAAGTATTATTCTTTTCAATCATCTTCAGTTCTTTTTTCATTGCTTCAAGCCATCCTTGCAAACTTGTTGCTTCTTTGAAACATTAAGGTTCAGTCAAGACAATATTGCATCTTGCATACACATATGAAAGTGATCTTATTCCTTTTACAGCTCTTTCAGAATCAGAATCTGAAAAATCATCGGACTCTGAATCTGAAATAGTTGTGTTATATTCTCTAGGTGCAATTGCTTGATCTGAATTTTTGCTACAAGGATCAGTCATACCTTTTTCCCAATTCCAGCCTCGTCAAATTTAACATCTCTTGCAATAATAACTTTTTGTGCTTGCACATCAAACACTCTATAACGTTTATTATTACTATTATAGCCAAGAAACACACCTTCAAGAGACCTTTGATCTAATTTTCTTCTTTTAACATTTGGAACATATATGTAGCAAAATGAACCAAATACTTTAAGATGATCAACTGAAGGCTTGACTCCAAACCAGGTTCATATGGAGTTTTTTCATTTAAAGCCCTTATCAGAAGTCTATTTAGTAAGTACACAGATGTGTGCTTTGCTTCTGCCCAAAACTTTTTTGGCATGTTCTTCTCAAACAAAAGACACCTGGCCATCTCTGTAATTATTCTATTTTCCCTCTCACTCACTCCATTTTGCTGAGGAGTATAAGGAATTGTAAGTTGACGAACACTATCCTATACGTCGATTCCTTCATTATCGAAGCAACCTTCCATTTTAAACTTCCACAAGGCATAGTTTGATCCGTCAAAGAATGGTATAAGATTTTGGAATCCTTTATTGGCCATTAATGATCTTTTCTAGAGCTAATTAGGCTAAGAATCTAGACCTTGCTATGATACCAATTACTACCTAAACAATTACCAAGGGGGGATGAATTAGTGCAGACTTGAAAATTTTGGCAAATAAGGATGAACAAGAAAATTAAGGAGAATAAGGAAAGAGATAAGACAAAAATTTTATAAAGATTCAGGTATTAACGAACCATACTCCTCTCCCTAATAGTAATTGAATATTTACTAATCTAATATCTTGTATTACACATGAGAATTTTGCTAGCTAACTCACAACTAGGTGTTTTCTCAATGAATCACACTCGACCCAAATAACTCTTATATTTTAATGATCAACACAACAATTAATTCCTTATATTTTGGCTTACACACAACCCAAATACAAAATTAAAATTAACTTAAGGTTTAATACTAACACTTGAACCCTCACAATAATTAATGATTGAAAGATTAAAAAAATAAATTGCAAAAGTTTTGACATTTAAAAAGTAGTTAGTTATCATAAATAACCTTTTGATATGACATTTATACTGATAATCTACCAAGTAGTTGTTACAAATTGGTGCGATAACTCTTCATAACATTTTCTTACAAGTGCATTTAATGTAGTTTGAAAAGGTAGTGTTCCAGTCATGACATAGGATCTCCCGATCAGGAGAGTACATATGGTGTCCAGAAATTGCTTCATAGCCCTAACAGCTAGTTTTGCTACTAGAAAATCAGTCTTTAACGAGAGGAATTCATGTTGTTAAATGGTTAAATATCGTCACTTAAACCTTTTAGTAAGGGGAAATTTTCCATCACTAACTCCAGTTATTGCCTCTCTCGCTAATAGTAAATAATGATGATATTTGTTTCCCGTCATTAATACTATTACTATGAGTGCTCATCCCATCAGTTTTCCTCCCAGAGACTTACTCTCGTTATATATACTTTTTTCTCTCACTAAAAATATCATTACCAATGCAATTTCCTCACACTAATTCAAATTACTACCATAAGTTTTCCTCATTAAAAGTTTGAAGTTCCTATCACTAAATAACAAAAATGGATATTCCAATAATTTTAAATCATATAATATTCAATCGACCATCACAAAATATTTTATACATAAATTAATAGCACAAATGTTATAACATTTTTAGCTAAAAAACCACAAATTCAAATAACCATAGTGTTTACTTCAAAATATACAAGAATGCAAGAGATATATCTCTATAATCTTGTATTCCTTTAGTGCTAAAACAGGAGCTATATTTACAAGAATAATTAGCACATAAGATTGCATAAGAGCACTGTTCCAAAAAGAAGCTATATATATCAACACCAAATTGTGTTCATCATCAGTTTTTTCAATCATATCCTTCACCGAAAGCTCTATTTTCACCATATCTATGCAACAAAGTTGTCCAATCGTTGCACCTGCAAAAAGAAACACATGCACAACTAACAAAAAGGCCACATTGCACCGGCACATTGACTTTCAGAATCCAATTTTAACAAAACTCAGATGCAATATTTGCATATTAGCTATTACTGCAATTTCTGACCAAATTACTAAATCAATGATGATGATTTAAGCTGCATGAAGGATTTTAGCCATAAAAACTGTCTTAATATATAAGTAACAAATCTAGACATATAATGACAATTACATTGAATTAAAGGCATGAATCAAGAAGCAAGCCTAATACTGAAATAAGAAGCAAGTGAAATGCAGTGAACAAAATATGCAGTGCAGTAAACATAACAACGGCTACCCAAAGGAGAATCAATCAAAGATTATAGGCAAGAAAATAGCTGCCTGAATTCAACTATGCATAGTTGGTTCAATTTAAAATCTTAATAATTTGATTTTAACACACCCCAAGCTAGTTTACAACACTTGCAATGGAAGCCAGTAAAAAGAAGAAGATAACAAAGCTAGAAATTGATTGTCCTGTTCATAATACATAAAAAGAAAACAACTTACTGGGGATCATGGTAATGTAAGTCCAAATTCATCGGCGAAGAAATTGTCAGTAGGAATCTTACATATATTCATGCACGTCCCTGTACACCCACTATTCTTGAGGTACCTTGAGAGAGAAAATTTGTCAAAATTGATGTCGGTGTTTGAAATTTTCATGAATGATAAAATTTCTTGACTTCGATCATAAACTGTGCAATTTTATATTTCTACAACAGAGCGTTGAAATAAAGACTAAACGTAATCAATTCTCAATATACACCTGCACTTCTATGAACACTTCTTTGCTTCACCCCATTCACCTCCACTTCCACAACCAAGGTCAGTTGCAAAAAATAAAATTCAGCAAATTTTTAAGATTCTCAGTATACACCTACACTTCTATGAACACTTCTTTGCTTCACCCCATTCACCTCCACTTCCACAACCAAGGTCAGTTGCGAAAAATAAAATTCAGCAAATTTTTAAGCTCCAATACAAGCTAGTAACAAAATATATAGAGAATGCAGAAATTAAATGTATTTCAACTATAGCCTCTCAAAAGAAAAATTAGTGTTTATATTGCTAAATTGGAACAAGTACATGTAAAATCTAATTTAATTTATATCCAATTGATAAAAGGAGCTTGTAAAGAGCTTAATTACCTCAAAAGCGCCAACTAACCACCAAAAGAAAGGCACTATCAACGCAACATGAATTCTGCAGCCCACCTTGTTGGTGGAAGTAATTTCCTAAACTGCACCAACGTTACATAATTAACTAACAGCTAGGATAAGAAGATATTGGCATGTATATAAGGTAATTAACTAGCAAAACTTATCAAACCTATGACATCAAGCAATAGACCAATTTGAACAAATTTCTCACAGGAAAAAACACTTAGAGACAGATAATTGTGTATGATTATGTGCTTGATTATGCCTAATTACCCATTTATAAAAAGAAAAGGTGATAGAGAATTAGAAAAAAAAATGACCAATAGAGTTTGTAGTTGATTGCCTTTCAAACTCAATGATTACCAACAGAGTTTTTGACATTGCTTTCTTGCTAGTTATTAATTTATCAGCTACAAATCTGAAATTTTCTAATGTACTCTATTTTTCACCATTTCCATCACAATAAATTGTGATATCCTTCTCTTATGCTATAAGCATAAAAGAGCAACAACTAAATTTACACTAGAGAGGATAAATTGCTGATAAATTTTGAGTGCTACACACATGAACTACAAAGTTAGATCCACACAGCAATCTGCCAATACTTGATCTCACCATGATAGAGTAGTAATCTGTCATCAATGCTTTTAATCTAGCTACAGAACCACGACCCTTCAGGATAGATAAAGAAGCCTAAGAAGACAGGTGATTAATGACTTCAACAAAATAAATGCATAATTATTTTGACATACATTGGGGATCAACAAACAAAAAGTGGTTTAAGGAATGTGAAGATCTCTCAGTTCATTAACTTGAGAAATTGAAAACAACCAGAAAAAATCCAGAAGCTTCACAAATCAAGATAAGCTATATGATATATGATATACTTAGAAGTGTAAGGGCATAAAACGAGGAAGTAAGAATATTATTAGATACTGAGGCCAACAAAAAAGATAGGCATGAACCCAACAGTTGATTAAATTCTCAACATGAAGCGGTAGGATAATAGCAAGAAACTATAAGAAGTAGTCGTACTGACCTTCTCCCAATCTTCCCATGCTTGAGATATGCCCCGTAGTCGGTAGACATGCAGAAGCTATTTGCTTCATCAAGACCCTAATATGTTAGACAACTCTCTTCTATGTATGCCAAATGGGCCAAACAGGTCAAAAATTGGAAATGTTTCCAAATCAAACTTTTAATGAACTATTCATTGATTCTTTGAGACTACCTCAGATTAATATAGTTTTAAAAAGTCCCTCTATTAGATGTGAAAAAATATGTGTAAATATTCTAAGAAACCATAAGGATCATCTATAAAGAGGCAAAAAAAACCTGCTGCCCACTTTTGGCAGCATTCTCTCTAATTTTCTTAGAACTCTCATCATTAATGTAGTGATTCATACTAGAGGCATGCACATCTGATCTATTACCTTCTGAAGTTTTCAATATATGCTGATTGGTTCTAACCATCCATAAGTTTATGTAAAAGTGCAATTATGAGTTTACTAAGTAAAAATTTTAAGCACACAAAAGAAGAGTAAGACATAAGAAATTGTAGCAAAATCATATGATAAGATAACAAAATCAGAGATAATTGGAAGTTGGATGTTAATTATCAGACTCACTTGTGGAAGGTCCTTCCTCATCATTTCAGTAAGTAGGGTTACAATTTCTCTTTCATTAACATAATCTATTTCTTCAAAAAATAAACGAGCAGCACATTTATCAACCAGTCCAACTACATAGAGTGAATTTCACTGACAGTAACTCAATTATGCAAATTATAACAATTCAGTACCTCAAAAATTATTTGTAACATAAAATTTTATTTAATTTTATTTTGTAACTAAAATAATTTTTAAAAAACTAAATTATTACCGTTTGCATAGTTGAATTACAGAAAATTCACCCAACTACATATATAGAGATAGAGAGAACTTTGGGGAAGAAAGAATCAAATATTATCGTTGCCAGCATAAAGCTGAAAATAACCTTCGAAATAAAGTGTGAGATAAAGTTCGAAAGAAACGCTACCTGAGGAAACTTACGCAGAGCCAAACCCAAATTACGAATGATGAACAGATCAACTGTTACAGTTTCAATAACAAAAGGCCTCTATACTTTGACAGCCACGAGATCCCCATTCTCCTTTAGCCGACCCTTATATGCTTGTCCAAGAGATACTACCATGGAAATGACACAATGACGAGTTGGGTTGAGAGCAATGAGGCTAATGGTGATGATTGCAATGGCGATCGAGTTGGAACACAGAGCAAATTAGGTGCAGAAATTTGGGAAATAGAGAGGGAGAAGAGATATACGACATTAGGGCTTCTGTGAGAAATAATAAAATAAGGTATTTATTTTTGGTTTGGTGGGAAAATATGGCTCTTTTTTTTTTTGGTGCTGATAATTTAATAGTGAGGGGCTTTGTACATCAATAGTTACCACATAAAAATCCTCTCATTAATTCATATACCTTTAATTAGGGGATTTTTATACCCTCATTAAAACTACAAAAATGATACTTTTAGTCAAAGATTTTAAATACTTCCAGTAATTATCTGTCAACAGAAGCTGTTTTTCTAGTAGTGTTTCCTAGTCAAATTTCCCAATTGGGTGGGACACTCTTCTAAAAATTTTGACATATAGCTTTGACTTCTAAGCCTCGAGTTCTTCTCGGTCAGACCGATATCCCTCCCATTTTAAAATAGTTGTTTGGTCAAAAGTCGTTTAGAGTTTCTGGTGATAATGTGGCATTTTTTAGTCGAGACATCTTCTAATGGTCATATTTTTTAAAATATGACCATATTCAATGGTCATATTCCGATCTTGATATTAACGGTTCCAATCGGAATAACACTTATCCAAGGCGTGACAAAATTCATTTTTCCAATCAAGATTCTGCTCTAGAACTCAAGTGACTTTTGTTCCAGATGTGAGCCTACCTTCCCGGGTGGGATCCTTATCCTGGGCAGAAAATCTCTATCCGGGATGGACTTGCACTATTCCAGCCTTTGAAATGAATTAGTTCACATAGTTAATCAAATCCAATTAACTTTAAATTTTAAATATTGTCAAAATAATACTAGATAAGGATATTAGTGACTTTTAATTTAATTATCAATATCAAAATAATAAGTAATCACCCTAATGTCTACATGATAATAATCTTTACAAAAATTAATGAACTTCTTTTATAAATTACATATTTTTTTGGTACAATAACTTACATTTTGTTACAACTTTATTTGAAATAAATAACAAATGATTATTAATTCAAGTATCAATTACATTTATAACTATGGTGTTCAACTATTGAAATATTGACGTCACAGTTAGTGATAAATTAATTTATAATGGACATAATCACATGAACCATCATTAAATTTTATATTCGAAATAAATGTTCTTTTAGTATCATTACTTCTATGAATATAGTTAATTATAATATTGGACATAATCAAATGAACTGTAATAACACTTTATATTTGAAATGAATATGTCATTTCAATCACATATATTATGTGATGTGGAGTTAATCAACCCAGTAATAATTATATTAATTTATAATCATATGAACTGTCATAAGATTTAAGGTTTTTCATGCATAATTAAAATATATAAAATTAGTATATATAAAAAGGCATAAATATAATTTCGACCTTGGATATATATATATATATATATATATACGCGCGCGCGTGTTTTGTCTATTAAATAATTTTATAAATCATATCGCAGTTTCAAGGTGTGGCCTAGTAGTGGAGCTTGCAGAAATTATTCCCAAAGTTGGGAGTTCGACTCCCAACTTCTGCAAAATTTCAACAGTTTTCACAAATTCTAATATTGAAACGAGCATACTGTGATTATTCGAAACGATTTCCGATTTAATCAGTCCAATGATCTATTCTTTCACTAGTTGAATATACTTCCAATTTAGGAGTATGAACCAATCTGATCCAATAACTAGTTGAATAAGCCAGGATAGACTGATTTTAACAAAAATTGTCGGGATGATACAAAATTAAATGAATTATTATTATAAAATTTATTTTGTTAGTTATATACATAAGGGGATAATTACACAATGGTACAAAACTGTTATTTTATTATAATTTGGTACCAAACCTTTTAATTATTATAATTTGATATCAAATTTTTTATATATATATTACAATTTGGTATCAATTTTCAATTTTTAATATAGGAAAGGTAACATAATATGTAAAGTCATTTTATTATTTCCATCAAATTCATTTCATTATAAAAATACGTTTAAAAAGGTGATGTAGGCCCGGCTTAAGGCATAGGCTAATAAGGCCTGTGCCTAGGCCTCCAATTTTTTAAGGCTCTCTAATTTTTTTCCATTAATTATCCATATAAGTGTTTGGGTGTCCTTAAATTTATTATTAATTATATAAAAGAAATAATATTTTATTGGATTTTGAACTTATAACGTTAAATTTAAACAGCAAATTATCTGTGACTAGTTAACTTAAACTGCCATAATGAAAATATGGTTAATTATATGGTAAATTTAGCTTTTATTGATTAAAATACCTCTTGAAATATTAAAGTTCATATAAAAAGTAAAATTTGAATGCGTACTTAGTTTATAGAATGTTGTTAACTATTTATGTTATTGTAACTTCAGCGAAAAAAATCTTTTAAATTTAAAATTAATAAAATTTTATTTATATTCAACAATGTCACAAAATTAAAATATTGAATAGTTTGGCCATGTTGTCTACAAGTTTAGAAAATTTACTTAGTGGTTTTTCATCTCAAAAAAGAAAAATAAAATTTTGTTCATAATACATTAAAGGGATCCCTAATTAACTATTGCTTAAAAAAGTCATATAAATTTTTGAGACGGCCCTGTCAATATGTATTTATTAATTTAAACTGACCAGATATAAATAAATAGTTCTTTAGTTTAACAAGGTCTCTCAAAAATCAAGAAATGGTGTAAAATAGAATCAACATGTAGATCAAGTACAAATTGAAGAGTTAAAAAATCTGCAAATTAACTATTTAACAGCACAGTGGTTTGAAGCTAATGCGCACTAATGAAGACAAGGCATGGGATTATTAGGAATAAATCCTCAATTTCAATAAAGCTTAAGGCAATTACTTTACAAGTAAGATGAATGTCTTATTCTAACTTTTCCAAACTTGAATAAGTTAAAATTTTAATAGGATACATATATCATATCAACATATTGAATATATCCATTAATTTTTCTCACAGCTTATTTAAATTAATTTAGTATGAAATTAATTTTATTAATTAAACAGTAAATATTTAATAAGACGACAATAATCACGTGAAGGAATCATTGTTATCTGTGAATATCATGTGATTTGATTATTAAACTTATCTGGAATTGATCTAGCTGTCGATCCATAATATATTATTAAAAAAAAGAGAGATTATTCATTTAAAATAATTAAGAATTAAGTAAATTCTTACATTTACATGGCATTTTATGTTTCTATATAATATTGTAAGAAAAATGTGGAATAACTCGAAGGTTTAGCAACGGATAAGATTCATTGCAAAATAGTGAAGCAAATACATATAGAATAACAATATTATGGATTTCATAAATAACGATAAAATACCGACGGAATTAACAAGAAGATTTTCCTTTCGTCCTTAAAATGGCCATTGATGCATGGAAGAGAACGATTTTTTTTTTTTTAATAATCAGAAAAAAAATGAATAGAAAAAGGAGAGAGAGTGAGATTGTGGGAAGCAAAAGGAGTACTAGGTTGTTGGCCATAGGCAAGGCATATATGATATTATTTTAAATAAAAGTTAATTTTAAAAAGTTTTGATTAGACTATAGGCACTAGGCACTACAAATCTGGCATATATCTGGATTTTGTTGCACCTATTTATTATCTAATGTTTGTAGGACCAATAAGACACCTATATAACCCATTCACTTTCAATAAAAATAATGAGATTTTTGTAAGTTAGTTAGAAATCTTAAATTCACAGGTAATTTTAAAATTTTTGAGAAAATATTTTACTATTTTTTAAAATTCTACTTTGATATGCTTTAGATTAATTGAATTAATTTTGATATTAAATTAAAAATAAAAAAAAATCCTCCATTAAATACCATTGTTTATTTTTTTATTTTTTCATTTATCATAGCATTATTATCCTTGGAATTGTAAAGTGTGATTCTCATTTTAACTATACTTTCAAATTCATTTTATTCCAGTAATTGATATCAATTTCAATTTATAGGATCTAATTAATATTTTAATATATTATATTTATTCTTTGTTATTTACAATTAAAAATATTATAACATAATAAAAGTGAGACCCATTTAAATATTTTATTCAAATGAAATTTTCTCTCTACTTTTATGTTGCAAGCTTACAAATTCTCTCTATTATGCAATTGCCACATTACTATTTACAATTGACTTTGAAATCCTATAGCCATAAATCTAACTTTACCATGGAAATAACTATTGGCAGCTGTAGGAGAAAATCAGTTTCAAATCTAGCACTATCAACAAAATTTAACCGAAGCCACAAAGCATATGAATCAGATTCAAACCCAGTGATTTTTGAAAGAGGGGACAATAAATTCAAAATTTTAGTGCCACATCAACTCTGAGTTCAGATTCATATTATCTATTCATCAAATTTGATTAGAAGTTATTTAAGTGAAAGACAAACAAAATTTTATTTTCTTATGAAAAAATTTTTAGTCATTTTACGGCAAGTGAAGCAGAATTTAGTAACCACTAATGAAATTAAACATAACATGTCATCATTCACTAGCTAGGTATACCACATGATTGTTGATGTGATGCAATGTATTTTGACATTGTGGTATTTGATGTATATGGCAAAAACCAGCTACTTCATCAGCATTCTAATTGCCAACTCATCTAAAATAGCCGAAAATAATTTTTACGGAATTAACATCAAAGTTTAGTAATTTTACTCTTACAAAAAAACTTTTATTAGTACAAAATATACTTTAAGCGAAGATCACATGTTTGTTTTAAATAAAATAGACAAATAAAATCTATGTGATAGTATTTTTATAAATAAAATTATCAATCTTTAGATCTGATGCGACTATTTTAGAGAAAACAGACACATCAGATAAATTAGATATGATTGTTCTAAAAAATAGGCGTGTCTGATATAATTTAGATAAGTTCATTTTGAGAAAACAGTCATATCAAACACTATAATAATTTTATAAAAGTAAATATCATATGCGACTGTTTTTTTAAGAAAACAGTCGCATAAGACTTAAATGTAATAATTCAATTAGTATTAATTTAATAATTTAAATTTTAAATTTATATTTCAAATATTTTATATATTATAATTGATAATATAAATAATAATTTATATTTAATATATAATAATATATAAAATATATTAATTATTTATACATGGTAATATTATATTTTAAATTATTTATATATAGTAATATTATATTTTATATATAGTTAATTATTTATTGATATTTTAATTAATTATTTTATAGTAATTGTTTATATATAGTATTATTATATTTTATTATATTTTCATATATTATTATTATTTGTTTATTATTTAAAATAACAAAATCGATTTGGCATTATTTATTATTATTTTCTATTTTATATTATTTTATTATATTATTTTTATTATTCTATATTATTATTTATTGATGAACACCAAACGACAACGTTTAAATGAGAAGGATTCAATGTGAAGGAGAAAACAACGTCATTTTACTTTGCTCAGATACGACTATTTTGGAGGAAATAGTCGCATCCGATCATTAAACAAAATGATGTTGTTTTATTTTACTTGAATGTGATTATTTTCCCTCAAAACAGTCGCATGTTCAAGATTTACTCATTAGAAGTAAGTCTTAAATAGTTCTCAGTATGAGACTATTCTTAAATGTTGAATCTCGCTTAAAATGTGTATGCATAAGTAGTATTTTTCTAATGTTTTCTAGGTATATATGTGAATGAATCATTCTATTTATGTTGTGTACTATAAAATGAGATATATGTACACCATAGTAACCTACCATGGGACGGTTATGTTAATACTTAAAGTAATGTTATTTCTGATATTTATATGTAATTTATTACCATTATAGCTTGCTAGCTATTAAAATTCTTATAATATTTTTTATTTTGTGTTTAATTTGTTTTGTAGATAATTTTGAAAGCGAACCATATACTCAGACATAAGTTGATAAAGTTCGGAAAATGTGGAGCGACTTTTTGCACTTGAGTGTATATAAAATTCTAAATGTAATTTTTTTTTGGCAGTATTTTGTAGATTAGAATATGTATTGTATTAAATTTTTTTTTAAATGAAAGTTTAATTATTTCATTGTGTCTTGTATGCAATGAATATTGTTTTTGAATTTGGATGCTTGTGAGTTTAAGTTGTTAAAAGGCTTATAATGGATTGTGTTAAAGTTATAATTGTAGAGTGCTTGTAAATGTATCTTGTAGTTTAATTTGGATATTGGAAAGCCTATAATGACTTAAGTTGAAGCGTAGAATATTGTACATTTTATGTTGCTGTAGGTATGTAATTACATACTACGGATATACAAAAAATAATAAATATATATAAAAAATAAACTTAATAAGTCTGTTCTGCTTCAAAACTGACATATATGAGCCTCTCAAATGCAATTGTTTTAGCCAAAACAATCGTATTTGACTTGATCATACTGTGACTTTGACCATATCAAATATGTCTATTTTTTCCAAAACAGTCGTATCTGAGTAACTTTAATAAGTATGTTTTTAATAGACGCATCTAGTTCATCCATTAGATTCATCTTCTTTTTATATGTCTATTTATAAACAGATACATTTGATAAAAAAAATACAAAAAAAACTATTTTATGTTCCGGTGTTTTATGATTTTGGAACAATTAATAGAAATTTCTATGACTGTTGGTGTAATTAACCTCATAATTAGAATATGTGAATTAATAGATAAACGTTCACCGAGTATTTTTTTTTTTGTTTTTTTGATGCATGATATTTTAGAGGCTTGAATCCATGACTTTCCAACGAAGCAACTTTTTAATTCATCTCTTTCTTAGTTAAGTAAATTTTTTCCATTTTCGTACTTTATAATTTGAAATTATGAAGGTGCATATGCTTTTAAGGTTTTTTGAAAAAATATATACACATATTGAAAAGAAAAAAAATCAAGACCAATTCATGAGATTGTCATGGTCATAATCGATTTTAAGTTCACTGATAGTGTAGTATACTATATTTAAGTGGAGGAGAAAACACCTAGCAAATTCACATTTAGTTTTCTTCAATTGGTTTTAGTGTCTTTTTTTTATTAGCAATTGACAAAACATTTCCTAGTTGAAGACATCTTAAATCCAATATTTGCCCATAAAACCAAAGGATGCAGCTGACAAAATATAATTTTTTTAACGGAAATATTATTTTAAAGGACAAGAATGAAGGAAAATAATAAAAGGAAGAAGAGTGGCAATTTCCTTTTGTCACTTCCTTTACATTTTCAAATAATTTGACCTAATGAAGGCAATATTCTACTACGTAATTCCATGCATAATATGTTGAATAACAACCAACATAGGCATATTCATTTGTTGTGGAATCAAAACTTTTGTGCATTAGGTCCATATATATTACTAAATAATCACTCAACTACGGATTATCCATTTTGTTAGGGTCTACTTGTTAAAAATAATAAGGTCCATTTCATCATATTCTAACTATAATAGTTTTATTAAAAAAAGGATCCAGTGACTCCACTATTTAGCATATGCATCCGTCCTTGATATTCATGAGAGAAAGGATCATTGAATTCCTAACAACGTTAACAATGTTAACACTATAACTATTTAAATTATTTATTAATTAGCTAATAAATTAAATTATTTATAAATAAACCTCTTTTGCTAATCATTGAATTAATTTAATTTTCTTCTCTACAAAACATATTCCTTGTTATGTTTTCATGTACATAAGCCTTCTGTTTTTTCAATATATACAAGTGATTCCAACAAAGCTAGGAATATCAATCTTATTGGCTGAGTACAGTTTATTGTCCATTTTCAAAGTGTACTTTGTCTGCGATTTTCTTTCAATTTTATTGTCAATTTCAGTTCAACTGTCACATGATGATTCCTCATCTCAACCATACTATATTTTGTTTTATCAACAGATATATTGGTTTTAGCCAATGAGTGAAATCAAATAATTATCAACATAAAGAAAGGTCGTTCGGTTGAATTAATAGAAATTTTTGATATTTTTTTAGATACCAAACTCTAATGTTTGAACTTTTTGTTAATTAAAAAACTAAGACATAATACTTACTCAGCCCCTATAATTGTCTATTTTTACTATTTTGTCTCATTGAACAGTTTTTTGATCTAAATTACCACTTATATTTTGTTTTTGTTCATTTTTTATCTCATACAATATTCAATTATTGATATTCTTCGTCATCTCCATCCTTCTTTTCGTCATAGTCTCTACCATTAGTTTATTTATTAGGGATAAGGCATATACAGACTCTCCAAATGGTTCCGTTTATGCGATTTTACACCCTAGAAATTTTCTGACCCATTTAACCGCATGTATTTGATTTTTGGTTTATCTTCCACTTGCTAATTATATAAAACAATGCATTTTGCCCCGTATTTGTTGATATGACAAGACCATGAATAATAACAAGTATTTTGTGATATGTGTAGAGTAAATAATGTATTCATAATTTATTAGAGGTGACTAAATGCAGCATTTTACAAAATCAATAGGTGATAGAATGAATCAAAAATCAAAATACAGAGACTAAGTGGACAAAAAAAATTTCTAAAAATAAGTAAATTGATAAAACGGAACATTTACGTGTGGTAATATATGTCTTATGTGTTGGAAGTGGAAGCGATTTTTGGATTGAAGGGAACTTTAAGTCTCGGTCAAAAATAGAAATTTCAAAAATTTTTCCTTTGACCGAAACATATAAACATATTTTGTACAACATACAAACACACTTTGTATGTTAATCTTGAATATTTATCCATAATTTTTACAAAATCATATATTGTAACCTTTATGAATAATATCCACTTGTCAAAATTATTTCATGATTTTTAGAACAAAATGGAAAAATAAGAAGTTATGACAAACTTTCTAAAACCGAGTTTACTAAAAATACAAATCAAGTAAAAAGACCAAAATCTTAGTTGTTTTTTATGTGATTCTTTTGCTAGTCAAATATATAAGATCACCAAATATTATTTTTCTCTATTTTTCTTTTCAAGAACAAGAGGAATTTTTTTTTTCTCTCTTCGTCTTCTTCTTTCTTTTTTTTTCCCCCACCTTTCTTCTCATGTTTCCTACCTCTTCACTCTTCTTTATCACTTGCAATTAAGTTTGTTTTAATCAATTAAATGAATAAGCAATGTGACAAGACATTATAAGGCAAGGTAGCATTAAAGGTTTAATGCATAGGATAAATATATTTTATATTATCCAATCATGGCTTTGCAATAGGCAAAACTACATTAGTTGCACATTAACAATTTAATACAAGGTGGCACATAAATATAGAAGGAAGATAGAAGAAGTAATATCACATTAATCATGGTAATTACTATAATATACCATTATGGTTAATTTAATTAACAATTTAATTAAATTATAATAATTTTAATTAACACTTTAATTAAAATTATATAGGAGAAATAGTTAAAATTAATCAATATTAATTTTAACTCAAATAATATAAGTGATCATTTCTAATTTAATTCTCAATTAAATTAATACCCACATCATAAATATTGACTAACTAAATAAATTAATTTGGGTGTGACTTATAAAGTTAATTATTTTATCGGAATGAAAATATAATATTAACTCCTTAATATTATATTGGACACTATTTTCGAATTTCTCGTATATCTGGACACATTAATTATCTTTCTGGAATTCTTTTTTTAATTACTGATAAAATATCAAATATTAAGTTCTCTCGTTATGATCCCGATATTGACTAAGATCACAATATGTCAAACCCTATTGGTCAATATACTAATAAGCGATAATTTGTATTTTGATTAAAATAAGACTTACCGTTATTAGTCTAACTAATAATATTGATCTTATATTAAATAAGTCACATTTTTCTTGGCTAAAAATTTATTTTATCAGAACCAAAATATCAACTCCACTAGGATCTTGCCTTAGTGTTGCAGGGTAATGAGTCCTATTATTGGTAATCTCATGTCTCACTACATGACTAATTGTGGTGACTACGAGCAGGATTACTAAGTGTGAATAGCTCAGTACAAGGCAAGAGTACCTCCACAGCCACTAATAAAAGGACAGTCTTGATACCTCAAGTCAAAAGATTTCGATTCATAAAAGACTCATATATTATTACTAAAATAATCATTGTTGACATCAAGCACTACCTGCGCAATTATTATCAAGCGTAACTGTTCGGTACTTTTAACTCTTTAAGAACTCACTGGTTTATCTAGATATCATTATATCATGGAGAATGAGATTCCTCTTCAAAATAAACCATGTGATAACCTAGAGACTCAATGAATACCAAATTCACTGTCCTTTTCTAGTTATGAACATTTTTAAGATTATCTTTTACCAGAGATATTTATATCATTATTATTAACAACTTGATAATAAATTCTCTGTAGATAATCAATGAGTTGTATATTCATAGTATAATATAACTACGACATTCATAATTTAATCAACTTGAATATTTTATTTATTATAAATGTGAAATATATACGTGTCCATTATGGTACATTATTTAATATATAAAAATACACTAAGGCATACACATCACTGATAACAAACTTCCACTTGCACTAGTGCCATTCACTATAATATTTAAGATCTATCTTCTAAAGATGGTGGTCTAATTGTGCCTGTATCATAAGTTTCGTGAATGAATTAGCTGCATTATCAGCTGATGGAACTTTCTGCACCGAGATATCAGCTCGTCCAACTATTTCTCTAATTAAGTGATAATGCCGAAGCACATGTTTGAAGTTCTTATGAGACATTGGTTCCTTAAACTGTGCAATTGCCCCATTATTGTCACAATACAAAAGAAATAAGACTATGAATAAATGGAACCATATCTAAATCCAATAAAAATTTCTTCAACTACATGAATTATTTGGCGGCATCTGAGGCTGTAATGTATTCAACCTCTGTTATAGAATCAACAATGGTCGTTTGCTTTGAACTTTTCCATACTATTGTTGTACCATTCAGGGTGAACATATGCCCTAATATGGACTTTAATTCATTCTTATTTGATTGAAAATCAGAATATGTGTATCCAACCATACTCCGATCATCTCCTCCATAAACCAAGAACAAATTTTTAGTCCTTCTCAAGTACTTAAAGATTGCCGTGACTACTGTCTAGTGGCCTTCACCTGGATCAAACTGATACCTACTAGTCAAGCTAACAGCAAAGGCAATATTTGGTCTAGTACATAACATAGCGTACATTAAACTGCCTCTGGTTGAAGCATACAGTGTGCTAGCCATTCGTGCTCTTTTTTCAGGAGTTTTAGGACTCATCTTCTTAAAAAGATGCACTTCATGCCTTACAGGTATTAGTACTCTTTTAGAATTTTCCATCCCAAACCTTTTTGGGATCTTTTCGAAATAGAGGACTTGGAATAGCCCTAACATTCTCTTAGCTCTATTTTTATATAATTTAATACTAATAATGTAGGCTGCATCTCCCAAGTCTTTCATGGAGAAGGGAGATGATAAACATACCTTTATGTTAGTTAAAAAACTAACATCAATACCCATTATTAGAATATCATCAACATACAAGACTAAGAAAGTAATCTTGGTCCCACTAATTTTCTTGTACACACAAGTCTCATTAGGATTTTGAACAAAGTCATAACTCCTTAAAGTCTCATCAAAATGCTTGTTTCAGCTCCTTGAAGGTTGCTTAAGACCATAAATAGATCTCTTAAGCTTGCACACTTTGGAACTATCTTCGTAATCAAATCCTTTAGATTGTTCCAAATAAATTTCTTCTTCAAGAAATTCATTGAGAAATGTAGTTTTGACATCCATTTGTCATATCTCATAATCATAGTGTGCTGCAATAGCTAAGAGTATTCAAGTACTTTTAAGCATGACTACGGGAGAGAATGTCTCTTTATAATCAATCCCTTCCCGTTGGCGATACCCCTTCGCCACAAGCCTAGCTTTATAAGTATCAACATTCCCTTCAGAATCTAGCTTGTGCTTATAAACCCATTTATAACCTATTGGAAGGTGGGTTTACAAGTTCCCAAACTTGATTCTTGTACATAAAATCTATCTCAGCTTGCATTGCTTCTTGCCATTTAAGAGAATCAATGTCAGACATTGCCTTCTCATAAGTGACATGGTCTTCTGGTTAATCATTATTGCCAAATATGAACAAATATGAATAACTTTTGGTCATGTTCAATAGTAAATCCATACCATCTAGGAGGGCGTTAAGCTTTTTTAGACCTCTTAAGAGCTGAAGTGATATCTTTTATCATGTTAGGTTCAATTGACTTATCAATCTCCATTGGATCAACCGCTTAGATTTGTTTTTCAGATGATTCTTCATCCAAAACTATATGTCTGTTTTTGCCTCCTTCTTTAAGAAACTCCTTCTTAAAAAAAAATAGCATATGTACTCACAACAACAATTTGTTTGTCAAGTAGATAGAAATAATATCCTAAATTATTTCTAGCAGCAGCATATCCAACAAATCGGACTTTAGTGGACCGTTCCTCTAACTTATCTGTGTTTTGCCTTTTAATATAGATAGAAAAATCTCATATATTAAAATAAGATAATATAGGAGTTTTACTAGTCCATATCTCATATGGAGTGCTATCCACAGATTTGGAAGGAACTCTATTAAGAATATATAATACTGTTTCCAAAGCATATCCCTAAAAAGAAATAGGTAAGTCATTATAACTCATCATACTTTATACCATGTCTAACAAAGTACGATTTCTCCTTTCACTCACACCATTTAGTTGAGGTGTGCCAGGTGGAGTGAACTGTATGACAATTTCATTTTCTTTAAGGTAATCATTAAATTCAGTACTTGAATATTCACCACCTCAATATGATCGAAGTACTTTAATATTCTTTCCTAATTTATTTTCTACTTTGGCCTTATACTCTTTAAACTTTTCAAAGACTTTAGATTTATATTTTAATAAATACAAATATCCATATCTAGACTTATCGTCTATAAAGGTAATGAAGAAACGATAACCTCAACAGGCCATTTCCTTAAATGGTCTACAAACATCAGTATGAATTAATTCAATAAGATTATCAGCGTGTACCATTTGACCAGCAAATGAAACTCTAGTCATTTTTTCCTATTGATATGACTCACAAATAGAGTTATTAGACTGAGAATCTAAACCTATTAGAATTCCTATATCTACCAACTTGTGGATCCTTGCATTAGAAATATGACCAAGTCTTAAGTATCATACATGTGTCATACTTTAATCATCATACTTAGTTTGATTAGAATTATCATTTATGTTGTTCAATAATAACTCTTTATTATTTATCTTATTAGGCTTATCACAATATAAATAATATAAACCATGATATTTAGTTCCAATGCCAATGAGATTATTATTAAAATAAATGTAACACACATCTTTGCAAAACAAGAATTCATAATTGTTGTTTATCAATGCAGATATAGAAATAATGTTATTATAGGCATTAGGAATATACAAAATATCCGATAATACGATTATAGGCATTAGGAATATACAAAATATCTGATAATAAGATTATATGATGATTTAATAAAATAGAGATATCTCTCACTTGCTCGGTTGCAACTTTTGCTCCATCACCAAGAGTGAGACTTATCTCCTCGTCATATAATAACTCTTTTTTATCTTAGATCCTACACAAAGGAACAAATGTGAACAGTTACTCTTGTGCCTAAGACCCAAACATATAATGAGTTAAAAGAACGATCATAATTTAAATTCAAAGGATGAGAAATACTTGAAGGATCTGCAATCTATTTGCCTTTAGTCTTCTCTAAACTATTTAGATAAACCAGACAATTTTTCTTCCAATGACCATTCTTATGATAGTGGAAGCCGGTTCCTTTATCAGCTTTTAGTTTAAGTTGACTCGAAGCTGGAGCTTTTGCCTTTCCCTTTCCCTTTTTGGGATGCAAAGAAGAGGAAGTGAAACTCTTTCCTATAATGGTATTTTTCTTCTTCCTCTTCTTTAGGTGAGAAGAAAAAGTTACCACTAACACTTATGCCTCTTTTTTTAGAGGATTAACCACAGTATTTTGATGATAAACCAAATTTTTTTTGCAGCTCTTGGAAAGTGCATTCCTTTTTGTTCAAATGGAAGTTAGAAATGAAACTTCCATAAGAACATGGAAGTCATGCTAGGATACAGTCTATCTTAAGCTCCGCATCCATGAAGAAATTGAGATATTTAAGGCAATGCATAAGCCTTATCATCTCATCAATATGTTCACTAATTTTGTGGCCTTTTTTATTTTCATTTGGAATAGTTAAAGCAGATTGTCCTACTAGCCTTGCCATAACTTTTCTTTACTAGTTCCAAAATATCATTACAAGCTTCTATCTTTTCATATTATTCTTGTAATTTATTTTCCATAGAAGCAAGTATATAACACTTTGCTTGAGAGTACTTATCAACCCAATTCATGTAATATTGTTTTTCAGCCTCACTAGCATTAGCGACAGGCGCTATAGGTCTTAGCTTACTAGGAACATCCCATAAGTGCTGGTGGAGAAGCACCAGCTTAAGGTTCCTTAACCAGTCCACATAGTTAGGCCCAGTGAGCAACCTATTACGGTCTAATAACGATTAAAGTGATGATAGTGTAGCCATATTATTAGAGAAAATTAACTGCAGAAAGAATAAAATATATCAATTTAATTATATATTAATGGTCAAACCAATTAACCAAAATGATTTGGACACACAATCATAATAGTTTTTCCCACTAATTTAGCACATCCTACACTTCTCTCGTAAAAAACAGAAGTCTTATTGGGATGAACTTCTAGTGGGTAAATTTTGTTTCAATAATACTCTAATTTATATTCATTAGCTTCACATAGTGACATTCTTGGAATATTAACATATTAATGAGATGTCAACTTTTTGTCAAATACAACAATTGTAAACCCAAATTATTTCCTTATTAATCGGCTCCTAATACACTAACCCTCAGCTTCACAAAATAACATTCTTGGTCTAACATATTAGATAAATCCTACCTACGAGATCAGTAGAACAAATTGACTAAATCTAGTGTCACTCTTCTTCACAAAATAACATTCTTGCAACACTAGATGTTCATCCATTCTACAAGTCAAATACATTATTTGTCCTTATCATTAATATGCAACAACTTGCATATTAATGCTTCCATGGAGAGCCTTAATGTAGACATCTTACATCTTTATTAGATTCATTATATTTGGAAAGATTATTTGGTTTTTTATCTTAATTTTAAAAGTCTCACTTTATACATTTACCATATTAAAAAACTATTGGCATCCATAAAACAGTAAATTTATCTTTGAATTATCACATAATCCAATTTTAATGTTAATGTTTGCACATTAGTCTTTTTTATGTCATATCTCATATGATCATAAAAGGTAATCATATCTATACTCGGATGGTTATAGATCTTTAAACATATATATGGTATTAGATTGATTAAAATGCATACTACCCCTATTTAATATGCATTTTATGTTTTATAAACAAATGTAAGCTCATTATATAATTATATTATATAATATTTAAATTAAATTAATTTTGGAGTTAATATATATATATATATATATTAAATATCATTTAAATTATTATTTTATATATATTTATTTAATTCATTTAACAACTTGGAAAAATTAACCATATAAAATTTTATATATAATTTAAATCTCATTTAAATTAATAGATATAATTTTTTTAATCCAAAATTAAAACTCATATTATTCAATCATATGTACCACATATAATTACATCACATGCAATATAAGAAATTAATCATGTAATTTATAATCCTATTGCAATTGCTAGAAAAATTCCCACCCCAAAATGGAAAATACAAATTAAACTCCATCTTGAAAATTTTTTTTTATTGCTCCTTAAAATTTTGGACCTCCTTGCTCCAAAGGAAAACAGTTAGATATAACCATCTTGGCATATCAAGGGCTTCAATATATTGGTAAAAACAAGCTATATATCTATTAATATTACAAGCCAAAATATCAAAATAATATAACCCTTTACACTTTGAAAAACCCAAAAACAAATAGAGAAAATATATTATGTAACATTAACATGCAACACAATATTTAGATCAAATATAACATAACAACAATAAAATCATTCATAACCAAATCGAGCTTACTAACAAAAAAGAGTCATTTTGCTCAAAAAATCATGGGAAGACTCTGATACAAATTGTTGGAAGCGATTTTTAGATTGAGGAGAGTTCTAGATCTTAATCAAAAATAGAGATTTCAAAAATTTTTCATTTCATCGAAACATGCAAACATATTGTACATAACATATAAATACACTTTATATGTTAACTTTGAATATTTATCCATAACTTTTACAAATCATATTTTATAACTTTTATGGATAATATTCATTTGTCAATATCATTTCATGATTTTTAGAACAAAATGGAAAAATAAAAAGTTATGACAAACTTTTAGAACCGAGTTCACAAAAAATACAAATAAAGTAAAAAGACCAAAAGCTTAGTTGTCTTTGATGAGACTCATTTGCTAGTCAAAGATGTATGATCACCAAATATTATTTTCCTCTATTTTTCTTTTCAAGAACAAGATGAATTTTTTTTTTCTTTTTCTCTCTTCTTCTTCTTCTTTCTTTTTTTTTCCTCACATTTCTTCTCACGTTTCCTACCTCTTCACTCTTCTTTATCTCTATTCAGTTTGTTTTATTCAATTAAATGAATAAGCAATGTGGCAAGACATTATAAGGCAATGTGGCAAGGTAGCATTAAAGGTTTAAAGCAAAGGATGAATATACTTTATATTTTCCAATCATGGCTTAGCAAGAGGCAAAACTACATTAGTTGCACATTAACAACTTAATGCAAAGTGGTACATAAATATAGAAAGAAGATGGAAGAAGTAATACCACATTAATCATGATAATTACTTTAATATACCATTGTGATTAATTTAATTAACAATTTAATTAAATTATGATAATTTTAATTAACACTTTAATTAACATTATATATAAGAAATAGTTAAAATTAATCAATATTAATTTTAACTCAAATAATATAAGTGATAATTTCTAATATAATTTTCAATTAAATTAATCTCCACATCATAAATATTAACTAGCTAAATAAATTAATTTGGGTGTGACTTATAAGGTCAATTATTTTAACGGAATGAAAATATAGTATTAACTCCTTAATATTATATTGGACATTATTTTCAAATTCCTTGTATATCCAGACACATTAAGTATCATTCTGGAATTCTCCTTTTAATTACAGATAAAATATCAAATATTAATTTGACTTCTAAATTATAATATTAAGTCATCTCGTTATGATCTCGATATTGATTAGGATCGCAGTGTGTCAAACCCTATTGGTCAATATACTAATGAATGATAATTTGCATTCTGATAAAACTATGACTTACCATTATTAATTTAACTAATAATATCGATATTATATTTAGTAAGTCATATTTCTCCTGGCTAGTAATTTATTTTATCAGAACCAAAATATCAACTCCATTAGGATTTTATCCTGGTGCTGCAGGGTAACGAATCCTACTATTGGCAATCTCATGTATCATTATATGACTAACTGTGGTGACTACGATCCGGATTACTAAGCATGGATAGTCCAGTATAAGACAAGAGTACATTCATAACTAGTTATGAAAGGATAGTTTTGACACCTCAAGTCAAATGACTTCGAGTCATAAAAGACTCATATTTATAACCAAGATAATAATTGTTGACATCGAGTACTACCTGTATAATTATTATCAAGCATAACTGTTCGGTACTTTTGACTCTTTAAGAATCCACTGGTTTATCTAGATATCATTATATCATGGAGAATGAGATTCCTCATCAAAATAAACCATGTAATAACCTATAGGCTCAATGAATATCCATTTTACTGTCCTTTTCTGGTTATGAATATTTTTAATATTATCTTTTACAAGAAAATATGTATCTCATTATTATTAACAACTTGATAATAAATTTTATGTGGATAATCAATAAATTGTATATTTCATAATATAATATAACTACTACATTTATAATTTAATCAACAATTTAAATATTTTATTTATTATGAATGTGAAATATACTGGTATTCATTGTGTTACATTATTTATTATATAAAAAGAAGTGAATGCATTAAGATATACATACTATTGATAATATTATGCCTATTTATTATTGTTAGATACCTTTGCGAGCATTCTGCGTGCAACTTCCTCAAAGTTCATGCGTATCATCCTTTACATTTCAACCCTAACGATCATGTGCACCATCCTTTGATCTCTCTCCCACACAAACAAAAATTTCCCATCTAATCTAATAACCTTTAAAGTACAAAAATGTGGCGCATATTAAACAAGTGAGCAAGGCTAAGAGATTCTACACTGCATAGACTCTGAAACTATACTATACTGTTTTTAGCTAATAAATATTTCTTCAAAAGCCTCTTATTGATTCATATTTTCTTCCTCTTGACATTGACATATTAATTACTCAAATCTACTGTGTATTACAGGTGGAAAGTGAGAAGAAAATGAAGAATAAGAAATGAGCAAAAGTGATAATTTTTTTAAAAAAATAAAAAAAAAGAAAAGAAAAAAAGAAAAAGTGACTCTGAAATGGAAATTTTAACCACATATCCACGTCATATTCCCAAAAAATTCTATAAAATTTAACAAACATATCGTACAGATCGAGCAGTAAATTGTAAAAAGAAAAAAAAACCAAATTGAAAAAATTCAAATATCAATTTTCTATTTTATCAAAAGTTAATTTGGAATGAACTGGTAAAGTATTTTGTCAAAAATATTTAAGGTAACTATATATATTTAGAAGTCGAATTTAAAAATTTTAATTAAATTGGAAGAGTATTATGTTAATTTATCTATATACTTTTAAGATTTATTTTTTACTTTTTTAACAAATGAAAACTTGGTAGCCGACTTTGATTCGAAGAACAATAAGAAAATCTGGACCAATCAAAGTCTTTTCTTGATGTGATAGACCAATGAAATTCTCTGAGGACGTAACTTTCATTAATTACATTTATTTTAAACTCGAAGCAATTTTAATATTTAGTATGAACACAATTTTTTTATTTAATTTTAAATTGAAAACAAGGATACAATGTGGGGAATTGATATAATTTATACATTAATTTAATTTAACAGTAAGAGAGTCTATTTTTAATAATAGATGTTACAGTTGAATCCCACCAACACCAAGAAAAATAGAGAATATGAATTGGGGGATTTACTATTAAATACGAGAGCATTAATTTATCAGAGAATTAAAAAAACAAAGTAAGGGAATTGGAGGAATTTCAGTACAAACTGTTGACGTAATTATTCTTTGATAAGTTTTTCGATAAAATTATTGATGGTTTAATACAGGGCATTTGCATAGAAAAGTCTTATACTTTCATTTGGTGTCAAAATATTATTCTTTTATTTTTTTTATATTTTAGTTATACTAGTTATTCATTAACCATATTTTGAACATGATTGTTACATAATGGACTCATTATTAATCATCATTTGACTATTATATAATATTATGATATTTTATTCAT
>CATIWF010056161.1:0-17678 GCA_949630135.1 Balakata baccata | reverse complement strand
CAATGGTAGAGTTCAGAAGTATTTACATTTATATATCATCATCTATTTAGGGATGAATAGAAGGGTGAAGGTATGTATTAATTCCAATTTCCAAGGAAGTATAATGATTAGCATTTGAAATAATTATAATTAGATTTTTTTATATAAAATTAGCTAATAATCTAATTTATTGAATTAAAAGTATAGGGTAAAACTTGCTAAAAATAATAATAATAATAATAATCATTAAATATTTGTATTTGTAAACTTTAAAGTAGTGAAATTGTAGTAATTTATAGTAATAATAGAAAAAAATATAATAATTTATTATATTATTTTTGAATGTCAATAGAAGTAGTTTATTTTTTTTTTAGAGATTATAATATAGTTTTTTAAAATAATCTATTTTACTGAATAAAAATTATTAGTCAAAATAACTTAAAATTTTTAGCTAAAATAGATTATAATGTAGATTTTAGTTAGCAAACATTACCTTAGCCTTTGCATATGTAATAATCTTTATATTAGCTATATTCAATCCATAACACTCATTTTTCTGGTTAATTAATTAATAAATATTAATGTATTTTTTATTTCACGATTTTGATATTTCATTATAAAATATAGAAGATGAGATTATAATATTAAAAAAAATATATCAATTAAAATATCGACCAATCGTGGGCTCCGTTCTATAAGCCTATAACACGTTTATTTCGATGGACATTATTATACCAACCAATCTATTTTTTTTCAACTACATTTAAATTTTTTGGACAAAGATTTCGCTTTAAAACTAAAATTTGAATGTAATTAATAAATAATTTTATTTTTGCAATTTTATTTATCCAAATTCATTCTTATAAATATCTCAGTGAACAGAGCAAAAGAAATCTTATGTCAAAGGAAAAAAAAAATAGTTGAAGTTTTCATAGACAAGATGAGTTATAACAGGCTTTGGAGCAATGATTCACCTTTGTACATTTACAACTGCACGAATGGGCACAGCAGTAATCAATGCCCGCACATGAAATTCCGCAGCAACTCTTACATGCCATTTTCTCCAAGCAGCTGCTCAAGTTACAACGTTTAAAGCAGCCGCAACATTTACAACCACTGAAGCACCACATCCATGGAAAGCTGAAATACCAATTTTCTAAGTATTAATGCTTTCTTCATCAAATATGAATAATAAGTAGTAGCGGCCAAAAATATTACCAGAGGAGCTTCTTCCATCCGAGATTGGATTTACGGGTCTCTTCGTTTCTAGAAAGAAAGTATCATAATTAAGAATTTTAATGAACTAAGTTTTGCAGAAGGAATCAAATTTACAGGAATAAGTGATGAGCAATAGATACATTGCCACGAGAGGATCCTGTTTAGCCCCTGTAAAGTCGTCTAGCCTGTTTATTGAAATTAATTGTTTAAAAATGGATCCTTGAGAATGTATATATATAATGATGGTTAGTTGTTCCATGGAAAGTAAAGCAAGAAAGAAACCTTACTCTTTGCAACATTTAGAAGCAAGTTGACGATCATCGATGGATCTTAACTCTTCCTGCCAACAAAGAAATCTTATATTAGTTCATAATCAGCCGTACCTGGCATCTTTGGTAACCAGAAAATCGTAGGCAACTCATTGATAATAAGGGGTCGGACCGTGGAAAAATATAGGTTAGACAAGTCTATGTATTCATTCGTGAACTGATTCAAAGACCAACATTCGCCTAAGGAGAGGTGATGCTATTGCTGATTACAAGGCTCAGTTATTAAGCCCAGTCCAAACCCAATCACAGGTCTTACAAATGCGCAAGACCTATTGCATTATTGAATTGGGTTATAAAAAATAATATTGCAATTGACAAATTTCAACTCCTTGTACAGATCTACTATAACAAAATTATGCAAGGAATCTGAATCCCTTTTTTTTTTCTTTTTTTTTTTCTGAGGTTAAATCTTCAGATTTCAGGATTATAAGCCTTCTAAATGAAGAAATAAAAAGAAAGAATCATATACAACTTTCATATATTCTTCAAGCTTGTATCCATTCCTTAACTGAAAACACAAACTATAAGAATCAAGTGTATACATATATATAGAAAAGGAAAAAATCTTGGGAACAGGAGAAATTAACCTGCAGCAAGCCAATCTCTCTCTCCAAGATTTGAACCTTAACCAACTGTCTTCTTTTCCCATACAAATCCAAGCCTCCAGGGGGAGACATAGGGTGGCGCGGTGGCGGAGCAGACATGAAAGAAAACCCACGAGAGGAAGATGATGAAGCATAAGGGTTTAAGCACGTATCCATCATCTAATCAACCAAAGCAACAACTAGAACAATAAATGAAACACAAGTCATTGATGAAAATGTTGTTCATGTCATTGGGTTTATGAAAAGCATTGTATGTATTTGTGAGTGTGTGCGCGAGAGATAAAGAGAGAGAGACTTAAGGGTTGTCTTTGTCTGTGAAAACTGGAACGTGGGCTGACACAGTTTTATAAAAGTACGAAGCTGCCATTGTTGCAGACCGCACGTGACTGTCTATTAGCACACAGAGGAAATTGATTTCTTTTTAGTTCAGTTGGTATGGATTTTTGGACTTTTTTAATCCAATACTCGACCAAAAGTTCTCTTGGCATCTAATGGTTTTTGTGATTTTTCTTGGCTAGATTGATCAATTTTTATTATATAAAAATTTGATTTGTTTAATTTATGATAGACTTGAATAGAAAAAAAAAATTACACAAAACTTAGTGTATAAATATTGCAAGATTCAAAAAAATACAAAATACAAAACCCTCGAATTAAATTTGTATTTTTTAGCATGATTATAGTTTTATTGCTTCTTTGAGTATAAACCCACTGTAGGGATCAACTCCTAAAAAAGAAAAAACCCAAACCTAAGTGCTAAAAACAATCTTAACAACGCAGTGCTATAAAACCATTTTCGGGATTACCACTTTATAAAAGAATATGTGAGGAGGAGAACAATTTGGCTTGGATAGGCTAAACGTTACAGATGCATTTGATCATAACCAAAATCAATTGATCAATTTCCTACATAGCCCATGGCAATGATCACCCTTACTAAGAGAAAAATCAGATATAGGGTTATGAGGCCCACCCCTAATGTCTTGCTCGGACGCATATCTCTATGCGGAAGAATAACAAGTGCCCAGATCAGTCCTGTCATGAGAAACCCCATAGTGTAAAACAAGCTACTGTCTTCAGGAACCATGTAGACACCACTGCTCTGTGACCAAGCTCCTAGAAGCATTGAGATTCCTAACCCAACAAGCGTATTGAACATAGGACCTGCATAGCATCCAGAAAAGGCAATCTGCACACTGTCTCCACCATTCATTGCCAGGGCAACATTTGATACTAAATCACCCATCGAGTTCCCCCATGCTAATACAGTTAATCCCAGGATTGATGGATTAATCCCAAAGACCAAGCCAAATGCCACCAGTAAAGCAACAAGCTCATTAGCTATCATGTAAAACCACACAATACTCATAAAAAATCCTGCCAAAACCCACGCAACCAAGAATCTTTGAGGTGGATGATTGGATAACGTGTAACGGTATGCAAGGAATCCAAGTGTACAACCAACTGCAACTCCCAAAGAAAATGCTGCAATTCTACTTTGAGGACCTACATCATCTTGGCTGCTCCAGATAAATGCCAGGAGAACAGGAGAAATTGCAGCACTGGCTACAGCATATGGTTTTGACCATGTCTCTTCATCAACTAATGGAATTGTTAACCGTCTTGGTACTGTCAATGGCATCTTGATTAATGAAAACAATCTAGAATATGAGAATGAGGTGCGGTTGATCTCCATGTCCTCATCAGTCCAGCCCCATGGAGGCCTTTCTTCATCTACTGCACTGACTTTGGCTGAGTGATTGGAATATATTGCCACATTTGATGCCCACATCCACGAAGGTAAGGAAGAAGGCAGATGAGGTACATCACTGTCACTCTCAATATCTAGCAGAGAACTGTATACATTTGCATCGTCTTCATAAATTCCTCGAACAGGAATTAATGGTGTAATAACATCCAATTTCAACATTCGGGCATGTTTCCTGAAAATCTCACTAGCAGCAACAGAAATGCCATAAACTACATAAATTGAGACAAAAGCAATTGCAGCTCCAACACTCACCTTTCCGAACATCAAAATCATCAACAAAGACGACAACGTTAAGAGGAAAAAGCAGATATCCCTAATGAAGGATCTCTTATCAACCTTAACTTCCTTCTCTGCTACACATAATGAAACTGTCCCAACAACAATACAAGTAACAAAGACTGCACCACCCAACACACTATTGAGACCCACTTCTCCTGCATCCTTACCAACGAAAGCAGCAATACTTGCAAAGACATCCGGCGCTCCATTCCCAAGTGGAAGGAGAGCAACACCAGCCACAGTAGGAGGCAACTTCAAAAGATTGGACAACCTCTCCAATGAACAACAAAAGTAGTCTGCTGCAGTGTTGCCCAACAAATAGAACAAAGCAGCAAGCCAAATACCCAACAAAACATAACCCAATACTCGAATCTCACCACAATCACAATATAAAAAGTGGATATAATCAAATAATCCACCAGATGAACAATCTGGGTGTGCTTTCAAGTACTCGCATGAGTTAGCATAACCCTTATGATCAATCAAACCACCACATAAAGTCGGATCATGTACCCTCACATCGTTTTGATCATTAGTCCCATTGGTTAAAGATGAAACATTAGCAACCACTTCGGTCATTTGCCTATGAATTGCAGCAACACGGGTTGACCCATTAGCAAAAGCAGCTCCCAGGGTCGAAATTTCGCTAACATAGGACTTTCTAGCCATATCTACCCGGTTGTAGAATAAAAACAATAGGATCATACTACAAAGTCCATTGAGAACCCCTCTTAATTTGGAGTTTTTAGCACTGTACAAGCTACGAAACACCTTCATTTCCAATAATTTACTCTATAAATTCTTGCGAAAATTATGAAATAAATACCGTTAAGCTTCCAAAAAATCGAAGCCCACATGTGGAGAAGGCCTAGGGTTTCATTCGTTCAGCAATGAAACCCTAGATTTCAGGCCAAGTTGATTCTTTATCTATAAACGGGACCTAGCAATGAAGCTGAATGGACAAATTGGAGACTTACCGGTGAATTTCAGCAAATGACATACAAAGTTTGGGATTGGCAGCTTAATCGAGTAGAAGCTGAGGATAAAAGAGCGGATTTTGGATTTGCGGTTTTTATTTGATCCTTCCTATTGTCGTTTTTGCTTGCTTGTTTTGTTCGTTCTTTCACACTTGCTTTAGGTTTAGCACGTGCCAGGAGGGGGCTGTGCAAATCGAATCGGAATGGGAAAATTGAATTAAACGGAATTATAATTTGATTTAAGGTTTAATTAAAGTAATAAAATTGAGACCTCACATGGAGTGACGACACAGACAGTCAGACACCTAACAAATCGACAAGTCGTTAGTTTCTATCCTAATCCAAACGTTCATAATAACAACACCTGGCTTGTTACTCCACGTCTCTCTGTGTCCTCTCTCTTTTGTTTTCCCTAATCAAACCACCAATTTCATGTTTATATAACATTTCCTCTTCTCCATTCTTTCAGTAATTTCCCAGTTCAGAACTGAGATCAATTCTACACCACGTAATTATCTTTAATTCATAATCTTCGCTCCATTGGTTGATTTTCTGATGATCTGAATTTTGGTTGATTAGCTCACTTACTCGCTCACGATCTGCTTGTCTGTTTGGATAAATTTCTAAATTTCGATTCTCTCTTTGATAATTCTGTTGCTTCTGTTATTCTTTTGCTTTTTCTTTTGTGGCGTGTTTTAGTAGCTGAGAAATGAAAGCGAACAAAAATGAGCTATGTTAATGCTGGATTACCTCTTTGTGATGGAAAAGATCGATTATTGAGCCTGGAATTTCTCGTCTTTGAAACTGATTTTTCTCACTGGTGTTTGATTTGTTAGAGCTTCTAAAACTGTTCAGATTTGAACTCTGATCGACTGAACCCGATTACGTGATTTACTTTTGTTTTTTTGTTGATGGATTAAATAATTTTGAATCGTTGTGTTTATTTGCAGGCGGATATGGGTTTTGCAAGGAAAGAGTATGAATTTCTGAGCGAGATCGGGTTGAGCTCTCGCAACTTGGGTTGTTTTGTAAATGGCACGTGGAAAGCACATGGTCCTGTCGTCACCAGTCTGAATCCTGCTAATAACCAGGTCGGTTTCATTTCATATATATTGAGAGAGAATTTTGTGGCTGCCCATGATTCAATTTGTGAATACAATGGCGTGCAGATTATGCTTGTAATAAAATAATGTGTTCATTCAAGTAATAAAATAGTATACGTAGCACTATTCAAACATCTTTTACAGCCTGAAGAAACTTTTGTTTGGAGTTCCGTTCTTTTTTTTACCTCTGTGAGAGATTGTTTTCTTCTGAGCTCTTTTTTACTCTCTAATGCAAAGTTAGTTTCTTGGTGAGGCCATTTGGCATATTGGTGCTTCCTGAAATTATTGCCTCGATGATGTATCCTCTTTTTTGATTCAGGCAATTGCTGAAGTTGTGGAGGGTTCCATTGAAGATTATGAAGAAGGTATGCAAGCTTGTAATGCAGCAGCTAAAATATGGATGCAGGTAAAATAATTTTTGCAATAAATAGAACCTACAATCATGTCTGTCATATCTCTTATTCTGCGTGAGTGCGTAGGCATGCATTTATATAATTTGGTATCATCATGTATTTCACCAGCACCCCGATTTCCTGGAAAGTGCTTTGCTTTGCCTTTTTTTTTTTTTTGTCTATTCTGCTTGAGATTGACAATCAACTATTAATTTTCATGCCTCACTATACAGGTTCCTGCGCCGAAGAGAGGTGAGATTGTTAGACAGATTGGCGATGCTTTGAGGGTAAAGCTTCAGCAGCTCGGCCGTCTTGTCTCACTTGAGATGGGGAAAATACTTCCTGAAGGCATAGGGGAAGTCCAAGTATGCCATCTTATTTCAAATTTCTATTCTTTTGCTTTAGCACATTTGGTGATCATGTCATGGTTAGATGGACCTTATATCATAGTTGAGATATGTATTGCTATTGGTTGCTATGCTACTACTTTAAATAATTGTTGAGATACATTTTAATTCTTTATTACAATATAAATTCATAAATGTGTTCTTTATTTTCCCCCTATAACTCCACTATCACAATTGCAGGAAATTATTGACATGTGTGATTTTGCTGTTGGGTTAAGCCGGCAATTGAACGGGTCAATAATTCCTTCAGAACGTGAGTTTAAACATTGGTCTTGCTTTCTTTCTGTCCCTTTTTTGCCCTTTTCTTTCTGTTGACTTGTCAAAATGGTTTTCTCACTCTATCTTATACCCATTTCAAATGACTGCATACTTTTTGCATAAGTTGGAATCTGTTTCTTATCTGGATCTAATTCTTGAATTTTAGAACTGAAATTTTTTCTCTGTTCCTCCATTTTAGTAAAAATAAATCCGAGAATAATTATGTTTGTTGTGCAGGTCCAAATCATGTGATGTTGGAGGTGCCCTGCTTCCTGGTGCTTTTGAATTGGATTTACTTTATCACTTATCTTACAATAGTAAACATTTTTTACACTTGTTGCAGATGTGGAATCCTCTAGGGATAGTTGGAGTCATCACAGCTTTCAACTTCCCTTGTGCTGTTCTTGGTCAGTGGTATACCTTGTTTTATAAATTAGCAGTTTCAGTGTTTGTGAGCTTTATTTTTTATGACAATTGCTTCAGCATATCATTTTAGCACAGCTCTCATGTCTCTTTCTTGCCCCATTTCCTCACAGTATTTCACACGTTGTTGATGAATATTCATTTGTATCATAGATGAGAATAATTTCTAATTTTTACAATAAAAATCAGCAATTTTTGTTATATATGCGAATCTACTGCATGCTATTACAAGTTCCTGCAAATTGAAGCAAACGGTTTCTATGTTAAATTTTATGTTTACTCGACCATAAGGCCTTTAAGTGTCTTTCTACTGTATATATCCCCCTTTCTTCTTAAGTACTGAGATTTTCTAATCTTTGATTGACTAACGGCCCAGAAGAAATGTAAATATATTGACTTGATGGCATTTGTCAGAAAACCTTTGTTGTTTCTCAATTTTACAACTGCAGAAATGTATGTAGAGTGACAAATCTGCAAAAATCTGCATATGCCATGTCAAATTCTGTTAACTATTTGTCTTCATGAGTGACACTTCAATCCTTTTGTGATGTTATAATGCGATTGTTATGGTACTTAGAAATGGGAGTAATTTGTCTTCTCTAACATAGAATAAATTTTGTCCAAATTTTGGCACTAAAGTTAAAAAAATACACTACTCTGAATAAATGTGTAATATTATTCTTTTTTGTAGGATGGAATGCATGCATCGCACTGGTCTGCGGCAATTGTGTTGTTTGGTAAGTTATATTTAAACTGGAATGCGGGCAATAAAATATCTGAATATTTTTAAAAATGATGTAACTTTTCTTGGTTATAAAACATTATATGCACCACATCCAAGTTTCCTTCTGCCTCACAAAATCCTTGTTTCCATATATCATTTATGTAATTTTCAAAGTTTCTTGCTATAGTATAAATATCAATATACTGGATTATTTTTTTTCATCTCAATATAGGAAAGGAGCACCAACAACTCCTTTGATTACAATAGCAATGACAAAGCTAGTAGCTGGGGTGTTAGAGAGGAACAATTTACCACCCGCAATTTTTACATCTTTTTGTGGCGGTGCTGATATTGGTCAGGCAATAGCAAAGGACACACACATTCCTTTGGTTTCATTCACTGGGAGTTCGAAGGTCTCATTCTTTTCCCTCTTTAGAAAATTATTTATAGTGCATTTTATGTGTTAGAGGAATTCTGCTGTGCTGGGTGATATTTTAAGGTACAAAAAGTATTTGTTTTATTACATGAGGTTGTGGTATAAAACCTCATGTAATAAAACAAGTACTACATATGTTTGCAATTCATATAATATTAGAATTGAGTTTATGTTCAGCTAATATTTTTTATTTATGGCACTTCTTTGATATATGAAATATTAGTTCAGAAATAATTTTCTCCATTCTATTTTCTTAAAACATTTATTTTTCTGGAATTGCATTTTTTTTTTAATTTCATGATGTTTGCTATGGATGCATAATTATTTAGTGCAGAATATGTATGTTTACTCAACTAATGTAACAGTGTATAATTTCATCTGTAGAAGAGTGATAAGATAGGATATTTTCGATATATATACTTAATCAAGATATTATGCATATTCTATAGGTGGGCCTACTGGTGCAACAAACAGTGAATCAACGATATGGCAAATGCTTACTTGAATTAAGTGGAAATAATGCAATTATAGTAATGGATGATGCTGACATCCAGCTAGCTGTTCGTTCCATTCTGTTTGCTGCTGTTGGGACAGCTGGTCAGCGGTGCACAACATGCCGGAGGCTGGTATTGGAAGATGTGATTTAGTTAACTAAATCAAATGTTGGTAGTGGCTCGCATTTTGCTTACTGTCTTTTGTTTGCTTGTGTTGAAGCTTCTTCATGAGAGCATATATCAGACAGTGCTTGATCAACTAGTTAGCGTGTACAGACAAGTTAAAGTAGGTGATCCATTGGAAAAGGGCACCTTGCTTGGACCACTACACACTTCTGAATCAAGGAAGAATTTCGAAAAGGGAATAGAGATCATCAAGTCTCAGGTATGCTCTCGTTTTCTCTCTTTTCAACTGTAGTTAGCCAATGTTCCAATTTCCAAAATAGAAACTTCTACCTTTGATGGCCTACATTTGAAATTGCAATGACTTAAATTATTAGATTTCCTGCTGGAATTTCAGGAATCTAACCAAATTGTGACCGGTTTTCTGTAATGATTTTCATGATATCAAGTCAGATTTGGTGACTTGAAGTCCAGTGAATTTCTTTTTGCATTTTGCCATTGCCTCGAGATGTCTTATTTCATATGGTCGTTATGTGGGCGCATAACTTTCATTAGTATTTTAAAGATCTTTCATATGGTATTAACCTTTATTTGTCACTGATCTTGTCGCATTTAAGGGTTTTATCCTGTCAAAAAGATCTAATTTACTATTCTATAATTATGCAGGGAGGGAAGATTCTAACAGGCGGATCAATCATAGAATCTGAAGGGAATTTTGTACAACCCACAATAGTTGAGATTTCTCCAAAGGCAAATGTGGTTAAAGAAGAGTTATTTGCTCCTGTTCTTTTTGTTATGAAATTTCAGGTAAGCTCTTAAATGTTTCTCTCTTGTGAATTCGGAATGAAATATTGATGAGAGTTTTTTCTTCTCTAATATTTGAAAGGAAAATTGCTTGTACACTATTCTCCAAAAAATATAAATGGAGGTTTCTAACTGTTTATTAATTGAGCGGATGTTGACTGTTCTTATACGTTTTACTTCATGTTGCTGGTTTTGAGTTTAAACTGATTTCTGAAACATTGAATCATTTATACAGACTTTACAAGAAGCCATTGAAATAAACAATTCAGTGCCTCAAGGATTAAGCAGTTCTATATTCACCCGCAGACCTGAATTTATCTTCAAGTGGATTGGGTGAGTGTTTCCAGCAATGAATCCGGAGTCCATAATTTTATCTGATGCCTCTTACAAAAGTTTTGGATTTGGGACATCTTACAAATCTGGTTTTCTTTAAAATCTGAAATTTCTGTGCATAAAGTAATCTTGAGTAAGTTCTTTATTTATTTATTTATTTTTAAAAAAATGGATTTGAGTAGAACTCTTTAATTGGACTATTGGAGTATCTCACTTTGGGCCAATCTTATGAATACTTTTCTTATTCTGACACCAAATTAAACTGAAAAGTTAAGACAAATTTTGGACGTGGAATTTCCCATTAAAGGAGTCCTACTTGATCTTGAAATTAAAAAATAGTTATATGTTTTATAAAAATAATCCTCTTCTGTTTGGTTAGCAACAGAAAGTCTCACTTGGTTTTGCCACATTGCAGGCCACAGGGAAGTGACTGCGGCATTGTGAATGTAAACATACCAACAAATGGCGCTGAAATTGGTGGTGCTTTCGGTGGTGAAAAGGCTACAGGTGGTGGCCGCGAAGCAGGAAGTGATTCATGGAAGCAGTATATGCGTCGCTCAACTTGGTAAATTTATATGACTTATGATATATACAGTAGTGATATACGGCACTCCTAATTCCCTGCCCACTTCCCTCCCACCATTAAAAACACGAAAATCCGAAGAAAAAAGGAAGCATTACTTGCATATGCGCTTACAAAAATTTATTGCTGATCATTTTGGTTACTTCTGAACAGTACAATCAATTATGGGAATGAATTACCACTTGCACAAGGCATCAATTTTGGCTAGTAGCTGCAGATCCCATTGAGGTATGGTATGTTTACTTTTGTAGCAATGCAATGTGCCCGAGTCTACTTCATTGTTTTCCCATTTTTGGAGTTCAATTAGTTTTTGTTGTCTATCTCCGCAGAAGGATGACCATTGGCCTTGTTTATGTGGAATGGTGATGGCAAAGCTTTGGACTGGGAGATCGGTACGAGCCGCTGGATTTTCTCGCGTAAATGTCAATTTTAGTAATAATGAATGGATGTTCGTAGCGGGAAGTGCGAACACATATTCAGTTAATTTAAAGAAATTTCTCTTTATTTTATTGGCCCTCACATTTTTCACAACATATTTTGAATTTAATAATGGGCACAAGGCTGTATTTATTCCCTTTCGCCATTGAGCCAAATACTGATCTTTCAAAATAAATAAATGTTTGATAAAAATTTTATGAATTGTCGCTAATTATATGTATTAAGTTAATTATTATAATAATTTTCTAAATGAAATAACAAATTAGAAAAATTTAGAAATAAATTGCAAAAGTAATGTGATTTCACATATGGTATGAAGCATGATGTGGCCCGATCCGAGCCCATTAAGTGAACAAGTCTAGTCAAGAGAGGTACTGATCCAATCTGGAGCAGAGAAAGCGGAAATCCTTGTGGGGAAAAAGGGAGATTTTGCTTTTATTACAATAGAATAATAAAAAAAATTTCATTCCAGAAATATTATTTAATTAAAGTCATTTTCAGCCAATTTTCAATTTGAATAACTAGAAAGTTGATAAGACAATTAATGTGTCATTGAAAATCTGATGTAACAACTCACATGTTATTGAAAATTTAATATTAGCAGCTAATGTGTTGCTGGAAATTAGCCGAAAGTAAATTTAATGAAATAAAAATATAATTCATTAACTTTTTTGGAATAAAAAAAATTATAATTTTACTACAATAAAGAAAAGATTAAGTTATTATCATAAAGTTAACCCGAAAAACAGGTAGCATTCGATGCCATGGAATCAGCACAGTGACTATGGATAATTTTGCTGAATAAAGTTTGATATCTTAAGTGGTTAGAGATTTGACCCTAAATTGTCATATAGTGTTTCTGTGTTCGTATGCATCTCTTAATTTCCACAGCTTAGATTTGTAACTTGTCATGCTTTTCCCTTAATGTAACTTGACAATCACATCAATAATCTATCTAAATATATCCCTTGTAATGACATAAAAAAAAAAAAAAAGGATAATTTGGCTAATTTATATTATCCAAATCTATCTAAATATATCCCTTGTAATGATATAAAAAAAAAGGATAATTTGACTAATTTATATTATGTTGGATAGCATTTTAAAAGGCAATGAAGCATTATTTAAGAGTTGTTAAAGTAATATTTAACTAGCTAAAAGACTTTCATTCTAATTCATGAGGATAAAAAAAAATTATAACTTTAATATTAAACATTTAGCAAATCATAGCTAGAAAGGCAAGAGAGCAATTACAATTCCATAGGCAATTTGTCATACTTGTTTCTTTCTTTGATCGAACTATCTTCTTATTCTTTAACATTTCCTTATTTATTATTATGCTTGACTGATTAATTTCAAGAAAAAAAATTTTTTGTCATAAGGAGATTACTTGAGAGGGTGCCAAATCATTCTCTGCTTACCTATGAATAGTGTAATTAAAGAAGAATGAACATCTAATAATACAACAATTGATTGGTAGGTTTCGTGGAATAATTGTTCATAATTGTAATAATTGACATTAAATTAACCAACTCATATGCTGAACAATGACTCCAAAATAAATCTATCATATGCCCAATTAATCTGCTTTATTAAGTACTAATCATTGATTACAGACAGGTATGAATGGATACGACAAATATTAGGTAAATTTAAACAGTAATAAACAAAAGAACAAAGAGAGTCAGAATATAACTAAGATAAGAAAAAAAAAATACAAGTAATCTAAGAGCAAGACTGTACATGAACTTGGAGTTTCTTTAATTATTTATGGGGTGATTTTCTGGTAATTAATTTATAAACTTTGCTAAATACTTCAAATTGAGCTAGTTCTATTACAATAGTTAAACTGAAAACTAATGAGTTAAATTGAATTACTATTATACACTTACAATAATTGATTTAAATGTGAAATTTCTATACTATCCCTCTGTAGCTAGTTGAATTTGAGTTGTATATGTTTATTGTTAATGAAGTAATAATAAATTAATTTATTGTTAATATACCCTTATGCTCACACATACTGTCAAAAATTAATTAATCATCTTTTGAGTTCATCTAATTTGTTTATTACTCTCTCCATCCGAAAAAGATATGTCCACTTTTTATTTTATCTATCCGAAATTATATATTACTTTCTTTTTTTAAAGTGTAGCTATTATACTCAATTACAATTTTACCTTTATTCATATATTTTACTATTATTATGTCTGTAATTTACCCTTATTCATATATTCCACTATTATTATGTTTATCACTTATATTAATAAAAAAATCATTTTTTTCTAACTATTGTTTCAAATTAGTCTTGAAATTTGTTAGGATTTATAAAAGAATTCTGGATTATTAATTTGAGTTTCATTTTCAAGATAATAATCAATTGAGAGCATTTTTGAAAAACATTAAATAAAAATTATTAATTGAACTAAACTAACTAATTTTCTTAATATACGCACAAAATGGAACTAAGCCAATATCTTTTCCAAACGGAGGAGGGAGTATTAATTTATTACCATTAATCAAGGAAAGAGATTTTGTTTTAGGGTTTTATATTCACAAAAATAGATCCATCTATACATTCCTATACATATAATAAAAATGGCTAAGCATCATAAACTAATTAGGAAATATTCAGAATATCAGGTGCGCATGTTAGTTTTGCTTTCATGCTATATATTCCTTTTCTTGAAAAGGAGAAGATATATATATATTTGCAATAATTTCATTTGTTGATAATATGGTAATATTTGATTAATTCATATAATTAAAGATCTTGCTTAGTTGTCGTTTATCAAACTTGATCTCCACGACTTGGAATTGTATTTCATCATTTAGAAAAAATTTTAAGTAAACTCAGCATAATCATATAGTAATATATATACAAATTTATTAATTATTATATTTACATCAACTAATATCATGAATAAAAGAAATAAATATGCATTATTGTGTAATTGAATTAATTTTGATAAACTAAATCTACTTACGAAATTTATCATTCAATTAGTTTGTTGCCTTTAATGACTTCAAGTACAATAAGAAACTTACAACACAAGAAAGCTAAATAAATAAATATGCAAACCCTAATAGAAAGAATTATTCATTATAATTATATAATTACTATAAATTTGTCAAAAAAATAGCAAACTCCGGCTCTCTAATCCCCCAAATAATTGAGCAAATGATTAGAAGTAAGGTAGTACAAATATTCACATTTCTTTCTTTCTAAGTATGTTAAATTATTTTCCTTGGCTCATTCATAAAACTTCTTCTCAAATCTAATTTTAATCCTCTATAAGTGGAATTTTATCTTATCAACCTTAGCTAGCCTCCAAATCTTTTTCCAAGATGTTATGCTTGTTGCCACATCACTCTCATGTGATATATATAACTTGAAGAAGTTGCATTCTAATTCTTTTTTTTTTTTTCCCAAATTTGTTTTGCTTTGTAAGTTTCATCTAGATAATAATGGTATTGTCCAATTATAGAAAAAATACTTTTAAAAAATATATTTTAAATATTTTTGAGTTTTAAAAATTGATTTATGAGAAATAGATAAGTAGATTTTATTTAAGAAATATATTTGAGAACACAGTTTATAAAAAAATAAAAAAATCAAACATATTTCTTTGATAACCAGAACAATCCCAAACACCCCTTTGGTGTTAATCATTGGAATGGATCTTAATGACTCGTATTAAGCAAAGGTTTTAAGAATAAGATTATAAAAGAAAAGACCTAAATCATTTGACCCTCTTGAATTTTATCTACTAAAGTGATCAATAATTTGACAAAGAGTATCTAATTAAGACGAGTGAATTTCATCAATGTTATTCCAATTATTTATATAACTCGTAACAACTTACTATTTGAAAAATTATTTATAATACAAAAGTATTCAAATTATATAAATCATAACAATTCGGTACTTCAAAAATTATTTGTAACATAAAAGTATCTTAATTTTTATTTTGTAATATAAAAATACATTAACTTTTATTTTGTAACTAAATAGTACTATTGTCTTTAACTATTAGTCTCCCTAATATAAGCATGATATGAAATATTCACATTAAGTAAATTTTAATAAAAATAAAATTACCTATAATATCCATATCAGATAAATTTTAATTTGGTTGATTGGCTAATTTTGTTTTTATTAAAATTTATCTAGATATTTTATGTCATATTTCTGTTAGAGAGATTAAGGGGTATTTGAGAGTGCTATTAAGTGTTCCAAAAAGCAAGTTTTGAATTTTTTGATTAATTGACTAATTTTTTATGAATTTGTGTTTTTAAATTTGCTTTTGTTAAAAATATCTATTTATCTGTATTTATCAAAAACAGTTTTTTAAATTCAAAAAAGTTAAAAATACAAATTTTTTTTCCAAAAAACATCTTTTTCAAATATAATGCTAAACGAATTCTAATAACTGAAAATAAAAGTACAATTTAATTACAAAATAAAAGTTGAAATATTTTATATTATAAATAATTTTTAAAATATTAAATTATTACAATTTATATAATTTTAATATTTTAATATTATAAATAATTTTTAGAATACTAAATTATTAGTATTTATATAATTGAATTACCTTAACAAAATTTATCCAATTAAGATAGATGAAATAATTACTATTTTGGGGAAGTTGACAAAGCAATTCAGTCATAAATAATTAGTGGAAGACTATAGATGCTTGTAGGGTTTAGTTTTGATGAGCTAAACCACCATTTTCAATGAAAAAGACAATTTTTTGTTTTCAAATATATATATTCGCCATCATCCTAGCTGGCAAGAATATCTTCTCTGGCTATGAAATTAAAATTAAAAAAAATATATTACCAGATGAATTTTTAAGTAGATTTAATCTATTTAATTATTTATAAACTAACCAATTATATAATTATATGTATTTAATTATTTTATTTTTATTAATTAAAGTGAATATAATGTATATCACTTTGTATTTATATCAATTAATGAAAATAAAATAATTAAATATATATCACTATGTAATTAGATAAGTGTCGAGTTGAGAAATTTTTAGGTAGATGCAGATCTACCACATCATTTGTAGATCAAATTAATCACACAATGACATGTATTTAATTATTTTATTTTTATTGATTGATGTAAAATTTAAAAAAAAAACTATTAAATATATATTATTGTATGATTTGCTTGGTTTAATAGACCAAATCTATTTAAAAATTTTACAAATCTATAAATAATATGGTACTAAAAATTTATCGTTAACTCAATCTCAAGTAATGTGGAAAAAAGTAAGAAATGACCTTGGGAAGTCAATAGCCAATTGAACTTGGAGGAAGATATACACGGGTTTGATGGAAAGGTATTAGGTATAGTTTATTTATAAATGTCACTATTAGGTGAAATTAATTAGTGGACTTCATTACACGAAAATTCGCTGTATATGAGGAACCATGCTTGTATTGTAAACTATTTTTTTTTTTTTCCCTAATTTATTAAGACACTTTATTTGTTATTGACTAAATTAATTTGATGTAATTAGAGATGGGCGAGGAGAAGAGGAAAACCACATAAAACAAGAGGTTAAATGGAAGGAAGCACAGGCGAGATGACTTGTGGGAATGTGATCCGAGAAGTCAAGAGAGAACCAATAGATGGGATGCACAAAAGAGGACATTTTACCAAAACAATTAAAGAAGGAGAATCTGGAGCAGGGGAAGAAGATGTGGCATTGATTGGCAGGGAGTGCTGTGAGTGTTGCTGTCTGAGTTGTCATTGCTATGGCCTATGGGCGCTCTCTGCTGCTTGAGATCTTATTAATCTAATAAGTGTGTTTCCCCCCATTTCTACTCACTGCTGGTCCTCTCCACATCCAAATACCCAATTTAATTTTCTGAATCATAGTTTTTGGTCTTCTTATGCTTTCTTTTTAAGCAATAACCTTCCTTTCTTTTTCCTTTGTTTATTGAGTCTCGAATTTTAGACATTGCAGGAGAAGTTAAGCTCC
>CATIWF010056154.1:0-13897 GCA_949630135.1 Balakata baccata | reverse complement strand
AAATTATAAAGGTATAAATTTTGAATTTTCTTTGGTTAAATTAGTTTTAATTGGCACATGAAAATCCTTTGATTCGGGTTTTGAAAATTTTAATTTTCCGCTGCGTTATATGTATGTGATACATGATCAAAACCCTTCATTTCATACATGGAATCCATTTCTGACTTCATGCCTCTTAGCCATTTATCAAATTATGAACTATTCAAAACTTCTTGGTAGCTAGTAGGCTCATCATCCTCTATGAGCAAGATATCATTTTGGTCACTTATGGGAAATCCATATCTCTTATGAGTGAAATGTATCCTACTAGATCTATGAAGATCTTATGTATCAAAAGGAATAGTTGTTATTTCATCTCTATGAGTGACTGGCTCGGGTTTAGGCAGTTGATATGCGTCTACTAGAGCATCTTGAAATTTTTCAAGTTCAATCTTGCTCCCACTATCTCCTTTTAGAAGAAACTCTATCTCTAAAAGGTAGCATGCTTTGAAACAAACATGTTTCGTTCCAAAGGATTGTAGAATTGATATCCAATCATTTCTTTAGGAGATACTACAAATAGACATCGATCAGACTTAGCATCTAGGTTGTCTAACATTGTCCGCTTCACATAAGCTGGACAATCCCATACTTTCATATAAGAAAGTATAGGCTTCTTGCCTTTCCATATCTCATATGGAGTAGTATCAACTATCTTGGAAAAGGCTCCATTTAATATATAAATGGCAGTCATCAGTGCATAACCCCAAAAGAAATTAGGGAGTTCTGCTAAGCTCATCATCAACCTCACCATGTCCAACAGGGTTCGGTTTCTCCTTTTAGCTATACCATTGTGTTGTGGTGCGAAAGGTGGAGTCCAATAGAATAAAATTCCATTATCCCTTAGATAAACTTGAAACTCTTGACTTAAGTATTCACCACCTTGATTAGATCTAAGTGATTTAATACTCTTGTCAAGTTGTTTCTCTACTTCATGTTTGAATTCTTTGAACTTTTCAAATGCATCAGACTTGTATCTCATAAGATACACATACCCAAATTGCGAATAATCATTGATAAAGGTAAGGAAGTAGGGATAACCACCTCTAACATGCACAGACATTGGGCCACATACATCTAAATGTATTAGGTCCAATAGCCTAATAGCATGTTCACCCTTTCCACTAAAAGGTGATTTTATCATCTTACCTGATAAGCAATATTCACATGTGTCATATGATTCATAATCAAATGACCCTAAGCTACCATCTTTGTATAGCCTAGTCATGTGCCTCTCACTTATATGGCCAAGGCGACAATACCATAAATAAGATAATTTCAAGATATCTTGTTTTGCCTCTTATTGTCATTGATATTTAAAATTGGATTTGACATATCTAATATGTATATTCTATTGCATAATGTACCACTAGCATAACGAATATCATTCAACATAATACAGCAACAATTGTTGCTAAAAGCCAAATGGAAACCATCTTTATTCAAACTAGAAACATAAATAATCTTTTTAGTCAAAGCAGGTATATAAAAACAATTATCCAAATTTAAAATAAGTCCACTAGGGAGGGTCAATACTTAGGTTCCTACAGCTAATGCAGCAACCCATGCTCAATTTCCAATGCACAGGTTTGACTCTCCCTGATGCGACTGGGCCAAGATATTCCTAGCTGGTCACCCATCCTGTTACTAACCCTACTCAAGAATGCTTAACCGCCTTGAGCCAAGCACTTCCCAAGAGGTCACCTATCATGGTACTCCCTTTGCCACAACACGCTTAATTAGAAAAAATGTTTACCGTTCTGCCAAAAGCTTAAGCTAATAATAGAGGCGCAACTCCATTCCTTTATCCTGGATTAAACAAGGGCCACCAGTCTCTTTCGACTTTGTGCGCCACCTGGTTAAACCCGTTCCACACCCCCCTAGACTTGGGACATATCATTCCCTCCTTCTTTAAGGAGGTTCATCCTCGAACCTGGAATCCGGAAGTGGGATCCAGACCCAACTTCAGGCTCTGATACCAAATGATGTGACTAGGCCAAGGTATTCCCAGAAAGTTACCCATCCTGGTACTGACCCTACTCAACAACGCTTAAACGACCGCTTAACCGCCTTGAGCCAAGCACTTCCTAAGAGGTCACCCATCATGGTACTCCCCATGCTACAACACGCTTAACCAGAAAAGAGCGTTTATCGTTCTGCAAAAATCTTAAGTTGATAGAAGATGTGCAACTCTATTCCTTTTTCCTAGATCAAACAAGGGCCATCAATCTCTTTCGACTTTGTGTGCCATCTAGCCAAACTCGTTCCACACCACCCCAAACCCGGGACATATCATTCTGATATGGAACCTCCATGAATAAGCTTGAGAACCATTATATATATATATATGAACCCCCAAAGCATTAACATGAAAACCTCAAAACTCAATTCAGCAACAACCCCTAAGAAGGCTAGAAGTCAGATTACTTAGATAAGGTGGTCAAGAATTAGAATAAAGAAAACTTGTTTCTAAATTCCAATTTCGAAACACTCCACAAGAAGGTGATCAAACTACTTGAATGTTCCTTAAAACATGCATTCTACACAAGAACACAAAGATAAAAGCAAAACAACATTTTTGGATTAACAATTTCATAATCTGCCCGACCATTAATCCAAGGCATATTTATAGCCTTTACAAGGTTTTAATGAATTTGGAAACTAATAAAGCTTAAACACAAATGGAAACTAATAAAGCCTAAACACAAATGGAAACTAATCAAATTATATCCCAAATGGAAACTAATATAATAATATCTAAAATGAAAACTAATCGAATCATATCACAAATGGAAACTAATGGACTGTTTTAAAATAAATCTGTTAGCCCCTTATTTTAAAGCCTAATAAATATGATTAAACCTAAGACCAGCAAACAAATGTAATTTCCCCATACATATTTGGCCAGCCCATAACTAAAGTGGCCCATTACATTCTTAATTAAAACCCATTAGTAACTTGGATTTAAATTAAGTTGTATTGAACTTGAGTTGCACTTGTTCCAAAGTTTTGATGTCCTTGTAGAACTTCATTAGCTGAATTCACTAATCCTTGTAGATAATGGATTAAGGCTTGTTGAAGCTTCTTAGATCGAGACCTTATTAAGACTTTAATTGTTGTTCTATGTGGTTGAATGACATTCTTTACGGAACTAAAACATTATGAAAAATAATTTATATTTTTTGAATGTCTAATTCTATCCTCAATATTAAATTTAAAGGGTTGATGAGCTAAAACCATAAATTCTAGCATTGTCAACTTGGCTATATAAAGAACTGCATGACTAAGTTACATAAGTATGGTAACTTGAAGTCATTTGATTAGGAGTCATATGACATGTAAATCTTATTTATTAGGTACTACGACAATATCACCATTTATTAGAAAAGGATGAATATGCAAAAGGGATAATGGACCTTGTTGATACGTCCTGGGTCTAGGAGGGTGTGGAACGGGTTTGGCCAGGTGGCACACAAAGTCGAAAGAGACAGTGGCCCTTGTTTGATCCAGGATAAAGGAATAGAGTTACACCTCTACTATCAGCTTAAGCTTTTAGCAGAACGGTAAGCGCTCTTTTTGGTTAAGCCTGTTGTGGCAGGGGCAGTACCTTGATGGGTGACCTCTTCGGAAGTGCTTGGCTCAAGGCAGTTAAACGACCGATTAAGCGTTCTTGAGCAGGGTCAGTACCAGGATGGGTGACCGTCTAGGAATACCTTGGCTCAATTGCATCATTTGGTATCAGAGTCTGAAGTTGGGTCTGAATCCCACTTCCATGTGCTAGGTTCGAGGACGAACCTCCTTAAAGAGGGAGGGAATGATACGTCCCGGGTCTGGGGGGGTGTGGAACGAGTTTGGCCAGGTGGCACACAAAGTCAAAAGAGACTGGTAGCCCTTGTTTGATCCAGAATAAAGGAATAGAGTTGCGCCTCTGCTATCAGCTTAAGCTTTTGGCAGAACGGTAAGCGCTCTTTCTGATTAAGCGTGTTGTGGCAGGGGTAGTACCATAATTGGTGACCTCTTGGAAAGTGCTTGGCTCAAGGCGGTTAAACGGCCGATTAAGCATTCTTGAGCAGGGTCAATACTAGGAAGGATGACCATCTGGGAATACCTTGGCCCAATCGCATCACTTGTACATATAGATGTATGTGGATTAATATCCATGCATACCATAGATGGTTTTGTCTATTTCATTACCTTTAATTATGATTGTTCATAATTTTGGTAATTGTATATGATGAGATACAAATCTAAAACCTTTAAAATGTTCAAAGAATTCTAAAGTGAAGTAGAGAAATGATTTGGCAAAAGTATCTTAATTAGATCAAAGTGAAAGAATACCTAAGTTAAAAGTTTCAATGTCATCTAAGAGATAATGAGATTTAATCTCAAGAAAAACTCCAGCTTATACGCCACAACACAATGATATGGCTAAAAGGAGAAATTGAACCTTGTTAAACTTGGTGATGTCCATGATAAGCTTTGTAGAATTCATTAAGTTTCTTTTATAGTCATGCACATGAGACTATGTTTATCTACTAAACATATTACCTTAATTAGTCAGTTGATGTTGTTCAATATAATATGTGAAATAACACCTATTCTTTCATAGATGAAAGTCTAGGATTATCCTTTTATAAGAAACATATAACTTTAGATTAGCTACAAACTAAATCTAACATAATGTATGAATGAGAAATAACCAATGAGAGTCATTTGGATATCAGTTTTACTACTTTTTTGGAACAAAAAGCTACAAGCTAAATCTAACATAATGCATGCATGAGGAATAACCAATGAGAGTCATTTGGATATCAATTTTACTACTTTTTGGAACAAAAAGCTACAAGCTAAATCTAACATAATGCATGCATAAGGAATAACCAATGAGAGTCATTTGGATATCAGTTTTAGTACTTTTTGGAACAAAAGTTATTTGTTTCAAAAGTATGCCATCTTCCAAGGGAAAGAGTTTCTTCTACAAGAAGATAATGGGACCAAGATTGAATTGATGAAGTTCAAAGATGCTCAAGCATACATGAATCAACTAACAAATGGGACCAAGATTGAATTGATGAAGTTCAAAGATGCTCAAGCATACATGAATCAACTAACAAAGACTGAATATGTATTTCATATAGATGAAATAAAAGTAAGACCTTGCAAATACAAGAGCTTTATAAGTAAAGTAGGATACGAGTTGTTCCAAAAAGATATCGATCTCTTATATATGAACAAAAGGTCGTACTATTCATAGAGATGATGAGCCTAATAATTATGAAGAAGTTCTGAAAAGTTCAAAATATGATCGATGGTTATAAGCTATACGTTGAATATGGATTCCATGTTTGAAAACTAAGTACAGACTTTGGTTGTCCACTTGGAGGGATAAATCTCGTTGGGTGCAAGCAGGTTTTCGAGATGAAGACTGACATAGAAGGTAACATAGTTACATATAAAGCTAGAGTTGGTAGTTAAAGGATATTGTCAAATACAAAGGTTGACTTTGACAATACCTCAACATGCTATGTTTAAATCTATCATAATACTCCTAAACCATTGCTGCTCATTATGATGAGATTTGGTAAATGGATATGAAGACAGTTTTCCATTAAGGAAATCTGACCTAGGATGTGTACGAAACACAACCTCAGGGATTCATATCCAATAAAATTGGAACAAACAATTTGATAGGACAATTAAAGAGTTTGTTTTCTCACAAATGTGGATGAACCTTGTATTTTCAAAAAGATTAGTAAGAGTGCTATCGTGTTTCTAGTGTACAATGTGAAAGATATACTACTTAGGAAACAATGTCTCAAATCCAAGTCAGTCTATTTGTGACACCCCGCCCATAAATAGGAATAATCCTATCATAGAAGCAGAAATCACTTGATGAACTAAATTAACATGTTTGAATTGAAATCTTTTTAATTATTAATTTTATTCACTTGTTTTTTTATATTGAATTAGATATGCCTCTTTTTAATTTCTTTGTCCATAACATCATTTCATGTATATACATATCATTTATCATAACTATCATTCACATATTACATATTATCAAATGTCCAACAATCTTATTACATAGAGAAAATAGGTTATCTACAATCATATCGTACATGTATGTATTAAAATCCTTTTTAATTTATTAAATTTATTTACTTGATTATATTTACATACCAAATTAGGAATGCCTTTCCAATTTCTTCCTTACATCACATCGTACATATGCATATTACTTGTTAAAGTTATCATTCATATTTCAATTATATTCATCTATGAAACATACTCTTAATACATATACAAGACATCTTATCTAAACTCATATACATGACTAAAATCAAAACAAAAGTACAAAATAACCAACCCAATAGCTGGGTTTTAAGTGTAACACCCCTACATATAGCTAGAATTTATTTCCAACTCATATGAAGGTATGTTACTAGACGTCTGTAGATATTTTAAAACTTTTAAGAAATTAATATGTGCATCATGGCCATGATATCTTACTTAAAACAAATCATTAAACTTGTTCAAGATTTCATCAAGATATACACTCATCACAATAAGAGAGAGTTTACAAAATGAGGTTACAAAAGTACTTAGCCCTTAAAAGAGCCATAAAATACAAATGTTCAAAGTTGATGCGACTGGGCCAAGATATTTCTAGACGGTCACCCATCTTGGTACTAACCCTGTTCAACAACGCTTAATCGGTAGCTTAACCGCCTTAAGCCAAGCACTTCCTAAGAGGTCACCCATTATGGTACTACCCCTACCACAACAAGCTTAACCAGAAAGAGCGCTTACTGTGATGCCAAAAGCTTAAGCTGGTAGCAGAGGCGCAACTCTATTTTTTTTATCCTAGATCAAACAAGGGCCACCAGTCTCTTTCGACTTTTTGTGCCACCTGGCCAAACCCATTCCACACCCCCCCAGACCTGGGACATATCATTCCCTCCCTCTTTAAGGAGGTTCATCCTCGAACCTAGCATATGGAAGTGGGATCCGGACCCAACTTCAGGCTCTGATATCAAATGATGTGACTAGGCCAAAGTATTCCCAGACGGTCACACATATTGTTACTGACCTTGTTCAACAACGCTTAATCGGCCGATTAACCACCTTGAGCCAAGCACTTCCCAAGAGGTCACTCATCATGGTACTGCCCCTGCCACAACATTCTTAACAAAAAAAAATGCTTGTCGTTCTGCCAAAAGCTTAAGTTGATAGCAGAGGCGCAACTCTATTCCTTTATCCTAGATCAAACAAGGGCCACCAGTCTCTTTCAACTTTATGTGCCACTTGGCCAAACTTGTTCCACACCTCCCCAGACCCGGGATGTATCATCTCTCATAGGGTAGTGATTGGATACAACTTGAGATATTTGAAGGTAATTGGGTAGCCAATAGATGATTCATCGCTCCTAATAGGGGGATAGTATACCTACGGCCTCTTTTCGGGATCATTACTCGGGAATCTTTGGCCATAGTGGAAATGTCATGAAGATGGTCTTCAATGTCATGTCTAATTGAGTAATGAGTCTTAGTGATAAGATCTAACATCATTTGGGCTATATGTGACGTAGTCAGTCTAGCAGGAGCTGACACACAGTCCCGTAGCAGCAGCCAGTACTGGACTGTCCACGCTGGGATAATTTAGATACAAACATAATTACACATGATAGGAACCTCCCATCTTGATTTCCTTCATGTTATGTTTTGTATTTAGGATTTTCATTAACTTATTTAAGATCTAATCATTTCATATAAATGAACATAAATATAATGAAAGATGCCTTTATTCATATAAATGAAATGAACACATATAATGCTTCTTATGGAGTAGCCTACACACCAAGTTTCAAGGATTCAACAAGAAGGTAAGGATCAAGCTCAAGAGGTCTGTAGTTCGAATAGCATGCCTCAAGGTCCTACAACAAGGTCTCGATCTAAGAAGCTTCAACAAGCGTTAATCCATTATCTACAAGGCTTAGTGAATTCAGCTAGTGAAGGTTTTACAAGGACATCAAACCTTTGGAACAAGTGTAGCTCAAGTTCAATACAATTTATTTCAAATCCAAGGCACTAATGGGTTTAGTTAAGAATGTATGGGCCACTTTTGTTATGGGCTGGCCAAATATGTATGGGAAAATTACATTAGTTTGTTGGTCTTAGGTTTAATCATATTTATTAGGCTTAAAATAAGGGGCTGACAGATTTATTTTAAAACAGTCCATTAGTTTCCATTTCAGATATTATTAGATTAGTTTCCATTTGAGATATGATTGGATTAGCTTCTATTTAGGATATGATTTGATTAGTTTCCATTTGTGTTTTAGGCTTTATTAGTTTCCAAATTCATCACCTTGTAAAGGCTATAAATATGCCTTGGACTAATGTTTGGAGAGATTATGAAATTGTTAATCCAAAAAGTCTGTTTTGCTTTTATCTTTGTGTTCTTGCATAGAATGCATGTTTTAAGGAACATTCAAGTAGATTGACTACCTTCTTGTGGAGTGTTTTGAAATTGGAATTCAGAAACAAGTTTTCTTTATTCTAATTCTTGATCATCTTATCTAAGTAATTTGACTTCTAACCTTCTTAGGGGTTGTTGCTGAATTGAGTTTTGGGGTTTTCATGTTAATGCTTTGGGGGTTCATATTTATATAAAGGGTTCTCAAGCTTATTCATGGAGGTTCCATATCATTTAGTATCAGAGCTTTGGCTCAAGATCAGGTTTTATCCTTTATAATTCGCACTCTTTAATCCTATTTCTTGCATTCATTTGTCTTGTTCTTGTTTTTCTTTAGTTAAATCAATTGTTTGCTTTCTGAAAATATGAATTTGCATTTGTAGTTGAGGTTTAAAAAAAACAAAAAAAAAATTCGTGAAAAAGAAAAGAAGTGATTACAAAGGGAGAATTCAGATTCTTGAGTGATTAATTTCCTAATCAAGTCTCTGATTTGCATATCATTACATCCTTGCTCATTAAGGATTATTGGTGGGTCTGATTTAGGATTATTAATATCCTATTTGGTTTCTAATTGACATATATATATATATATATCTTGTCATATAAACATTCCTTTTTCATTAAGGAATATTGCTTATTGTGGCATATTTGGTTGTCTTCTTAAAAGTACCTTTTAAATTCATTTCTTTCCTATTCTAAGCAAATGTTTGTTTCTTCTTTTACATGTCTTTTGCATCTATTTGAATTTCCTAATTTATTGCTTCTGATTTGTTTTTTTTTTTACCTAATTGCTTCAAGCTTTTTTTTTTTTTTTAATTTCAGTTTGGAATTCTACTTTAATTGCTTCAAACTATTTCAATTGCTCTAAAAAGTGTGATTCACCTAAGAACATAAAAGAATTAGGAAGAGTGGTGTGAGGAAGCCGTGAGTGAAAATTTGCTTAAGTTAAACACGAGTGACCATCCCCCATCATTTGAGGTAAAACACATGAGGGAGTGTTTGTGAGGTCCTCGAATTATTTCCTTTTTGTTTTCTAAAATTCTTTTGTGGCAATGTCAAACCAAAGTTGAGAAAATGATGCTGGTCATATTGATGAAGCTAGATTGTGTGAGGCTCAACAAGAAGAGTTTGCACGTCTAAATAGAAATATGGCAGCTATGAGGGACATATTAGAGCACATGGAGGCAAGGTTGCAAGCTGTTGAATGAGCCACATCGAATCACAATGGGGGAAATAGGGGAGGTAGAAACCAAATATTTCAAGTTGATGATTTGGAAGCTGAATGGATTACAATGAAGAAGATGATGATGCCTTTGTTGGAATGGGTGTACCTAGAGGTGGAGGAAGAAGAGACCGAGGTTTAGAAAGAGGTAGAGGAAGAATGCAAGAAAATCCATTTATATGGTAGAAACCAAGGCAATGATGATTTGGTAAATAGGAATTTGGGTAGCATTAAACTTAAAATACCTCATTTTCAAGATAAATCAGATCCGAAGGCTTATTTACAATGGAAAAAGGAGGTGGAACTCATATTTGATTGTCATAAATTTAGTGAGGAGAAGAAGGTTAACCTCGCAGTCACTCAATTTTCAGATTATGCTATAGTTTGGTGGGACCAATTGGTTACTAGTAGGAGAAGAAACTTGGAGTATCCAATTGAGACTTGGCATGATCTCAAGTCTATTGAGGAAGAGATTTGTACCGAGGCATTTTCATAGGGAACTTGTGCAAAAACTTCAGGTTCTTAGACAAGGTAGTAGGAGTGTGGATGATTACTACAACGAGATGGAAATGATCATGGCTAGGGCCGATATAGAGGAGGATGTGGAGACCGTTATGGCATGTTTCTTGGCTAGTTTAAACAAGGAGATAGCTGACCAAGTGGATTTACAACCTTATATGGAGTTAGAAGAGATGGTGCACATTGCCATCAAGGTGGAAAAACAACTCCAAGGAAAAGGGGCAGCAAAGTATGTTTCCAAATCTTATTCTAACTTTAATCCTACTTAGAAAAGGGATGGAAAGAATGATTTTAAGGGTGGAAATAAGGGTACTTATGATGTTGCTAATGGAAAGGCAGATTCAGTATCCAAAGAGAAATCCAAAACCGAAGAACCTAAAGGGAGAAATAGAGACATTAAGTGCTGGAAGTGTCAAGGTGTAGGTCATATTAGAAAGGAGTGCCCTAATAGGAGGACTCTAACCATACGGAATGGTGAGATAGTGACTGATGAAGAAGATGGCAACAAAGAAAGAGATGAGGATGAGATGTAGTGAGGGGAGCATTGAGGAGCCGGTTAGAGGGGATGTGTTGGTTGCTAGGTGTGCTCTTAACACTCAATTGAAGGAGGACTACCATGAGGAGCAATAGGACAACTTGTTTCATACAAGGTGTCATGTTCAAGGCAAAGCATGTAGTGTGATTGTTGATGGTGGAAGTTGCACTAATGTAGTGAGTACATTCTTGATCAATAGGTTGGGTCTATCTACTATACCACACCACGACCATACAAACTTCAGTGGCTTAATGATTGTGTTGAGGTCAAGGTACATAGACAATCTATTATTCCATTTACGATTGGTGAATATCAGGATAGGGTGTTGTGTGATGTAGTTCCTATACATGGTGGAGAAATTTTACTTGGTAGACCATGGCAATTTGACAGAAAAACAACAAATGATGGATATCTCAATAGATATTCACTCATCAAGGATGGGCGAAAGACCATATTAAGACCACTTTCCTCAAAAGAAATATATGAAGACCAATGTAAAATGAAAAGAATAAGAGTGGAGGCTGAAAAGAAAGAAAATGAGATTAAGGAGAGTGCTTTAGAAAGTGAAAGTAAAAAGAGTGAAAAAAAAGAGGCAAAAGAAAAAGAAGAGCAGATTCAGCCTAAAGAGAAAAATGTAAATAGTGTGAGTTTGATAGCTAGGACAAGTGAGGTTAGGCAAACTTTGTATTCCAACCGACCTATATTTGTACTTTTGTACGAAGGGATTTATTTGGCAACTAATAAACTTAACCCATCTTTGCCTAGTGTATTTGTTGATCTTTTGTAGGAATTTGAAAATGTGTTTCCCGAGGAGATGCCAAGTGGTTTACCACCAATTAGAGGCATAGAGCACCAAATTGACTTCATTCCTAGAGCTGCCATACCTAATTGACCAACATATAGAACGAATACAAGTGAGACTAAGGAGATCCAAAAACAAATGGAGGAGTTGCTTGCTAAAGGGTGTGTGAGGGAGAGTCTTAGCCCTTGCTTGGTTCCTATTATTCTTGTGCCTAAGAAGGACGGAACATAGAGGATGTGTGTGGATTGCAGAACCATCAATAAAATCACGGTAAAGTACCGTCATCCTATTCCTAGATTAGATGATATACTTGATGAGTTATATGGTTCTTGTTGGTTTACCAAAATAGACTTGAAATCTGGTTATTATCAAATTCGAATGAATATTGGTGATGAATGGAAAATAGCCTTTAAAACAAAATATAATGCCATTTGGTCTTACTAATGCACTCAGCACATTCATGCGATTGATGAACCATGTGTTGCGTGAGTACTTGGGTAAATTTGTTGTTTACTTTGATGATATTCTGATTTACTCTAAGTGCTTGGATGATCATATTATGCATGTGCGACTTGTACTAGAAAAACTTAGACAAGAAAAGTTGTTTGGTAATCTTAATAAGTGTAGCTTTTGCTTGGACAAGGTTAATTTCCTTGGTTTTGTCGTATCTAGTCAAGGAATTGAGGTTAATGAGGACAAGGTTAGAGCCATCAAGAAATGGCCAAGACCTAAAAATGCTAGCAATATGAGGAGCTTTCATGGACTTGCTGGTTTCTATATGAGATTCATTAGGGATTTCAGCACTATTGTCGCACATTTGAATGAGTTAGTTAAGAAAAATGTTGGATTTGTTTGGGGTGATACGCAAGAACATGCAATTAATGAACTTAAAGAAAAATTGTGTAATGTACCTTTACTTGCTTTACCTAACTTTGATAAGACTTTTGAAATTGAATGTGATGCTAGTGGCATAGGAATTGGAGCACTTTTGATGCAGGATCAAAGACCGCCAATGTGTTGGGTTTTGAGCATGTATCACATACATATAATGCAGCGGAAAATAAAATTTTCAAAACCCGAATCAAAGGATTATACATGTGCCAATTAATACTAATTTAACCAAAGAAAATTCAGAATTTATACCTTTATAATTTCTTGATTTTTCTTCAACTTCTCACCTTATTGGGTTGTAGCAAACCACAACAATCCAATCTTTGATTGTCTCTAACAATATCCACGCAAAGATGAGAGGATGAAACCACTAAGGAGATGGCTTGAACATACCTCAAAGTGCTAGCAATGGTGTATGTTCATATGAGAAGAAAATTAAACTCTTTAATTTTTTTGTTGTCCCCAAAAATTTTTTTTTCTCTCAAAAATTTTTCCTTGTCTATTTTCTGTCTTTTGAGGTCTTTTAAATCCAAAAGAAAATCAGAAAAATAGATTAAAATTGAGAGGAGAAGAATTTGAAGAGGCATGAATAGTACCATGGCCATTTTGGCCAATATATAGGGTGATTGGCATGCTTCTGTGCACTAGTGCGCAGCAGCCTACCTAGGCCTACTGGGTAGGCCCAGTTGGCCTGCCAGGCCAGCGGGCCCGTCAACCCCCCAAGTGATTTTTTCCCGTGAATCTTATCACGAACTGACTCAAAATAATTTTCTCATATTTTGGATCTCATCCTAAGCCATTTTACTCATTCTTTACATCTCCAAAGCGTGTGATCCATTAGGTTCCCGATTACGTTGGCCACTTAAATTATCAAATAATTTAAACAAATCATGAGCGGTATCTAGCAACAAATCATGATCCCCAATTGACCGGAAAGTCAGTGGTTTGACTACGAACCTTTCATAGACAACAATATGTGCAACTCGTCCTTTCACCATTCTATACCCCACTTGGTTCAGAGCATGGACTATGTGTTAGCTCCTGCTAGACTGACTATGTCACACCTAGCCCAAGTGATTTTAGATCTTGTCACTGAGACTCATTACTCAATTAGACATGTCACTGAAGACCATCTTCATGACAGTTCCACTCTGGCTAAAGATTCCCAAATAATGATCCCAACAAGAGGCCGTGGGTATACTCTCCCTCTATCCAAGCGATGAATCCTCTGTTGGCTACCCAATTACCTTCGAATGCCTCAAGCTGCACCCAATCACCACCCTATGAGCGACCTTTATGAGGCAACAAGGAATGGAGTCAAAGCACAGAATCAGTATCCAAGATATCCTTGAGTACCTCAAGTCTAAGGATACATGCACCATTGCTATGATGAGACAATCATTGACATTTGAAT
>CATIWF010056151.1:0-11232 GCA_949630135.1 Balakata baccata | reverse complement strand
GGAGACAAACGCCGGTTATCCTAAACACCCGTGTAGGAGGCGAATTTGTCTTAAGGAAACTGTGTGCTACACAGGCCTCAGATTGTTTTCCATTTTCTACTATTGATTTTGAATATTGAATTAACATTTCTCCTATTTCTTGTATTGAATTTCTAACATAACATTCTCACTCTTGCACTGTTAAGTATTATTTCCTTCTCAGAATTTTCTTGTTAGGGTTTCGAAGATAAAAATATAGGAGTTTTTTTATTTATTTTATTAATGGTTTAATTGTTTTATTAGGAGAGGATACGACTCGTAGAGAAGACCACTAAACTGCAGTTGAGCAACAAAACTGTATTTAAGGCTCTATTTTAAGGTCTGTATATATGTTTATTTCATTTGCCTAAATTTTCCTGTGATTTTCCATATTATGTGGAATGTGGTTGATTGGGTATCAATATGAGAATATAAACCTTGTGGTGATGATCATTCTACTGTGAAGAAAAAAATTGGTACTAGAATTTATTGTTAAAAATCAAATTTAGCATGATTAATTTGTGTGGTTTAATATGGGTCTGAATTTATGGTAAAACTCTGTGAAAATTGTAGAATCCAATTAATTTTGGTTGGCATTTTAACTGAGGGGCTAAACTGCATATTTCGGAGGACCTATGGAAATTTTAGGCAGCAAAAGTTTAGCACAAGATTGTAAAAACCGGTTCGGTCAATGAACCGGGAAAGCCAGTGGATCACATATTTAAAGTTGAATTGGGGTCGAACCGGCTTGCGTAGTATTTTCATAAAATATAACATGTCTCATATATAATAAAATATATTATGTCTCATACATAATAAAAATAGAGAATAAGTTGGAAATTTTTCTAGTCTACAAGAATAAGGTAACATATCTAATTTTTTTTTATTTTTAAAAAAAATCATATTTCATATATTTGTATAACTAAACATTTAATTAATTATTAAAATGTAAAGATAATTTATAACTTGAAAACACAATTAGCCAAAATTTTCAAATTGTAAAAGAAAAGTAATATAAAAAAGAAGTACGAAAAAAATATAAAATTGAATAAACAATCTCACATAGAAAAAAAATAAGAAATAAGATAACATATCATTTTATAAATAAATGTGAGTTAATTTTTTAAAAACATATTTATTTTGATCAATTTGATTAGTTTATAGTTAACTCATCTAGTTTTAGTGTCAATTTTTTAGTTGAATCAGTTAAATTGGCTAGATTGGACCAAATTTAATAATTAATTTTTTTTGCAAAAAATTAAAAAACCTGGAAAAACTGGTCAAAACCGGCCGGTTTCCAGTTTTCTAGTTGAATCAACCGGTTCGCCGGTTTTTCCATCGAATTGTTTTCCCTCCAGCTTTAGAAGTAAAAATCACCCGACTTAAGAACCGATTTCCGGTTTTTCTAATTGAACCAGCTGGACCAGTTCGGTTTTTTCAATCATAATTGAGCATGTCTATGTGTCGCCTAAGGGCTTATTTTTCTATTATTTTTCCAAAACAACAAAATTACCATCAGCCTTTATTTTCTATCATTCTTTACAAAAGGCTTTCTTATGCAATCAAAAGAAAAAGACAGAAAGTAAGGGAACAGATGAACAGAAATACATCTTAGTCAAATAGTTATTAATATTTAATTATCATAGTAAACTATATCATTAATTAGTTTATCTATTATGTTTGCGACTACACTATACTTAATGACATAGGAATTAAAATAGAAGACTCAACAGGTTATTATATATATTTGACGATATATTAATCAATTAATATGTTATATAATAATAAATCCTTAATTACTAGTTAATAACAATTAGTTGGGTGTTTTTATAATTAAAAAGAAGACAACGTAGTAAAAATATTCACCTTGGTTCATTGTAGATCATCATTAGCGGGGGTTTCTTCATAACATGCCATAAATCAAATGATGTCCATGCATGTGAAAATCATAATGTGAGTAGGAACTATATATATTGCCAATTAATTATATACATTGGTATAAGAAGAATACATGATGTCTGATTATTTAACTAGATTCTTCCTTCTCAGTTTATAGTTTCCTTTTCAACTCATCAAAATTATTTCTTTATGTCAAAACCTTATAATGTTACCCTTCTCGAACATGCATTTGAATCTTACATGGAAATGACTACATGTCCATTATGTTGGATGGTAGCGGAAGCATTATTTTTATTTGGATGGAGGAGAGTTCTAAGTCTCGGTCAAAATTATAAATTTAAAAAATTTTTAATTTTACCGAAACATGCAATCAAATATTGCATGACATGAAAACACATTTTTCATGTTAACGTTGAACATTTATTCATAACTTTTAACAAAACATATTTTGTTAACTTTTATGGAAAAAATCCATTTTGCCAAGATTATCCCATGATTTAAAGAACAAAATGGAAAAATAAAAGGATTAAGACAAACATTTTATTACTGAGATCACTAAGGTGCAAATCAAGCAAAAACACTAAAAGCTTTGTTTACGTTGATGAAACTCTTTTTCCTAGTCCCAGATGTATGATTACAAATTTATTCTTCTGGCAAGGTTCTTAGCTACTAACTCTTTAGAAGTTTTTTCTCAATATTTTTCTTTCAATGCTCATACCATATGAGAGAACGAAAATTTTTAAGAACAAAAATAATTTTTGTTCGAGAGAAAATCTTTTAAACAAGACAAAAATTTTCTTAAAACTTTTAGAAGAAGATTAAGAATTAAAGAAAGGAAGAAGAAGGTGATTAAGAAGAATGGCCATTCGAAAATTTTTTTTTCAACCTCATTAATGAGGTTTGTTGGCAGATGAATTTTGACTTTTTTTTTTAATTTTGATTTATGATACAATGATGGTGCAACAATTGTATAGCTCATTTCTAGCTACCATCATTAATCATAAAATTAATCTTCTCTTTTATAATTATATGGTAATTACTTTAATATACCACTATAATTAATTTAATTAACAATTTAATTAAATTATTATAATTTTAATTAACACTTTAATTAAAATTATAAATAAGAGAAATAGTTAAAATTAATCAATATTAATTTTAACTCAATAATATATGTGATCATTTCTAATTTAATTCTCAATTAAATTACTTCCCACATCTTTATATGAACTAGACTAATAAAGTATTTTGTGTGACTTATAAGGTCAATAATTTTAACGGAACGGAAATATAATATTAACTCCTTAATATTATATCGGACATAATTTCCGAATTCCTCGTATACCCGGATATATTAAATATCTTTCCGGAATTCTCCTTTTAATTACCAATAAAATCACAAATATTATTTTGACTTCTAAATCATAATATTAAGTTCTCTCGTTATGATCCCGATATTGATTAGGGTCACAACATGTCAAACCTTATTAGTCAATATACTAACGAGTGATAATTTGCGTTCTGATTAAAATAAGACTTATCATTATTAATCTAATTAATAATTCAATCTTACATTGAATAAGTCATATTTTTCCTGGCCAGGAATTTATTTTATCAGAACCAAAATATCAACTCCATTAGGATCTTGCCCTGGTGCTATAAGGTAATGAGTCCTATTATTGGTAATCTCATGTCTCACTACATAACTAACTGTGGTGACTACGAGCCGGATTACCAAGCGCGGATAGCCTAGTACAAGGCAAGAGCACCTCCACAGCTACCCATGAAAGGACAGTCTTGACACCTTAAGTCAAAGGATTTCGAGTCACAAAAGACTCATATATTATGATCAAGATAATAACTGTTGACATCTAGCACTATCTATGCAGTTATTATCAGGCGTCACTGTTCGGTACCTTTAACTCTTTAAGAACCCACTGATTTATTTAGATATCTTTATATCATGGAGAATGAGATTCATCCTCAAAATAAATCATGTGATAACCCAAAGGTTCAATGAATGCCCAATTCATTGTCCTATACCGGTTATGAACATTTTTAAAATTATTTTTTACTAGAAATATTTAACTCATTATTATCAACACATTGATAATAAATTCTCTGTAGATAATTAAAAGGCCGTATATTTCATAGTATTATTAACTATTGCATTCATAATATAATGAACAACTTGAATATTTTGAATATGAAATATACATGTGTCTATTGTAGTATAATAATTATTATATAAAAAGCTGTGAATGCACTAGGACATACACACCACTGATAATAGGTAATATACTAGTATAATATTAATACATGATACTTTAGTAATGAAAACTTTTAAAATCTTATTATTATAGAAATGGGTCATAATTTGATGGAATATAATAACAACTGAGCAATTAAAAATTTATTTTCAAATGAATTTTATTATGTTATGATTATTAATACATTGATTAATTTTTTTACGATATTTTATATATTTATATAATATTTTACACCATAAGTAAAACATTGTGGTTCTGGTCTATAAAATTGTTATTGCATATGACGTCACATGAAGATTATAGGTCCCCGGAATGTCATGCCTTCTGTCTTGCTCTCTATTTCTCTATTGATATGTTATCGCTTTTCATACAACTTTATTCTACCTGTATCAAACGACACTGTACCAACAACCGACGTTGCCCTTGCAATTAGTACCAGAAAAAAACGACATTGTTCACTAAAACCCTAATGAAGACATTGTAGCTTTATAAAAAATATTTTGCATCTCTCCGGTGGCAACCACTCTACACCACCGGTAAGTGATCATATCGTTTTAGCAACCAAATCGCATCTTAAGAGTGGGAAAGGGACATGTTTGAAGTGGATTTTTCCTTCCCCACTTATGACCCCAAAAAATAGAACCTCTTCCTCAATCTTGCTCTGAATCCCGATGGAAATTTTTTTTTTTTATCCTTGTCCTCATCCCGAAACCCAACGGGGATCTCCGACCATGACTTGATTCCCGATTTCATTAAAAAATTTTATTTTCTTAATATTAAAAATATTTTTTATTTTTATTTATTATAATTAATAAATTAATTACATGATTTTTTAAATTAAAATTTGATTTTATTATTAAATAAGCATTATATTTTTATTTTATTATTTATTAGAAATTATTTATGTGAAAAATATAAATAATATTATTTATAATGATATATAAATAAATAAAATACATTGGAGATGACATATACATACGGTCCCTGCCTCATCCCTACTAGAAATGAGCAAAATCGAACCGAAACCGTATTGAATTTAGTCTATTTATTTATATTTATTCAGTTCAGTTATTTCTAAAAATTTCAGTTTATTTAGTTTGGTTGAAAATTAATGAAAAACCAATTAAACAAACTTACCGAACTTTTATATATATATATATATTTTTATAAATTTTGTAGTAATTAATTCTAATTTTTATATGAAATAAAAGAAATTATAGTTTATAATAATTAGTTTTGTTATATGATAATTGATAAAATCATGATCTATGACAATTTATTCTAATTTGTGTTAATTAATGTTAATTTTATGGTAATTAATAAAATTATGGTAATTGATTTTGATTCATGTTAATTTACAAAATTTTAATTTAATTTTATGGTAATTTATAAAGTTATAATAATTGATTTTAAGTTATAAAGTTATATTAATTTATATTAATTGATATAAGTTATTATAATTGATTTTAATTTTTTATAATTTGATAAAATATGGTAATAATTATAATTTATATTAATTAATAAATTAATTTATAAAATTGATTAAATCAAATTGAACCAAACCGAAATATTTTGATTCAGTTGTGTTCGATTCATAATATATTTCGATTCGATTTTTCTATATATATTAAAACCGAAACAAATTGATGCATACTTTTAATCTTTACTCCATAACACTTTGGGATCAAGGCGGAAAAAAATAGGTTATGCAAAAATTGTCCTATTCGGGATAGGTTCAGATCGGGCTACGGGTTTTGGTCGAATTGTCATCCCTATCAAACTTGCCTTCAGCTGTCCGATAATTGTGATTCCCTAAACTGAACTTGCATCGATGGTGCAACCATCAAGCTTTAACACACTGACCCAACCCTTACTGCATGTGATAATGGTGTATCCATTTAAGTAATCCAGTTAACGACATTATACCATCATTTGTTTACTGTCCCAATACTGACCAAAACGTCGTCGTCATCTCAGATGGAAAAAAATCAAGAATATCATGCGATATTAATGCAACCACCAAACATCATCTTCATCATTCCATTGCCTAACAGCTGCATACACAAAAATTGTATTTAATTATTTTGTCCCTATTGGCGGTTGGTAAATGAGGCAGGCCATTAATTGTCCACAATGGAAAGCTAAACAACTGGATTGACTACTAAATTGTCCATATTGTCCTCATTTTCAAATTATTTGCACAATTAAATTGATGAGTCTAAAACATTAAAATGTCTTACATAACCGAGTTTTTTCTTATATCTGTGCAATTTTGTTCTTTTTACCCAAATATCAGAACCAGTTCATAACAAAATAAAGCTCAACCTCTGAAACACACCTTTATTATCCTGAACCATAGTCAGCTAAGATGGTGTCATAGACCAACTACATATGTGTCTACACAAAACTCCACGACATACAACATTTATAGCCAAAATAAAACTCATACGATATAAAGCATGCCACTATTATATATAAATGTATGTATTTTATTTATACAAGCTTATAATGCATGTACAAACTTTTGATTACATGCATGTTTAGAATGTACATGGTACAAATGACAGAGAACCAACCCTCGCTGAATGGTTGTTACCGCTGCTTCACTTCGTCTGTGGGTCGCACCACTTCTCCGACTTTTCCTAATAGTTATGTCACTATTTACCTTGTACAACTTTATTGACATAAGGATAATTTATTTCTATTTTGATTTTAACAATTAAATTAATTGTTACTAATATGTTTATTTAAGTATTGTTTTGTAGTATACAAAGTTCCAAGTCAATAGGCCATGAGTTGCTTAGTGAACAATCAAGTCAAAGGCTGGAGACATATAACTCCTGTTGGGGACTCTTTCTTCACGCCTAGGACATTAATCCTGACTGGGATAGCCAGCATCATGATCAGGATATTTGAAAGCACATAACTGTTGGAAGGCGCCTCTACTAGAACATGCCACGTCAGCTCAGAAATCAAAATGGCTAGTTTGACTAGATCACCCTCCCAACCAGGATGTATGTCATGATCAAGACATTCTCGATCCTCATAAGTCAAAAAGTCAGGTCAATCTTTCCAAGGTGATGTCCCTCGTAGGATAGACATATCCAGACTGGGATATTCAATAAGAGCTGTTAGAGAACTGTTGGAGAAAAGAACAAATCATAGGTTGCCATGAGTAAAGCTTAACGGTAATATGAAGTATCTGAAACAAGACACTATCTCAGCAGACAACTTTTTGTTTGTGTAAGTAGACATTAAATAGAGAGTTGACACTTGTTTTGTAACAACTAATTGGAGAGCCAACATTATATATAGACCTCTAAAAAGCCTTAGATATAATAGCTTCATTTTAAGTATATCAAAACTCTTACAATTTTATTTCTCGCCTATTTTGTAAGAAATGTTGAAGTGTTAACCTTAAACACTTAGGCATAGGTTGTAATAGTGAACCTAGTGAGAAAAACTCTTAGTTAAGTTGTGTGTGAGCCTGTGAAAAACATAAAGGAAACACAAAGGATTTAGGTTCAGTGTGAGTCTTGAGAAAACACTTAGTTATGGGTGAGTTAGAAAAACTTTCTAGTTATGAGTTAGCTAGGAAACTCTCTTGTATCTCTAGTTGAGATAGTGGAACTCCCAACTACGGTTGGAGAGAGTAAAGTTTGTTAACATCCGAACCTCTATAAATCCTTATGTGCAATCATTTCTTGCTCCTTTACATTCTATCTTTTATTTACATATTGCTCAAACACTCAAAAAAATTCATTAAGTTGAAAATTTCTATTTATCACCAATTCAATCCGTCTTTTTAGTGCACCATCTTTCTAACAAACCTCGCAAGAGAAAATAAACTCCTACCCTGAGTTTACGGTCGATGGTGTAAGCTTTGCAGAAATAGTGTCATACTATTTATAAGCATTGTGCAGTGAACATACATAAGATATCATTTATAAATATCCTATCATGCCTCTCTAAGAAATAATAGTAAACATATATCACATCATACATTATTACAACACTTTAATATATAAGCAGTATTAGATCCACTCATGACATTCAAAGCTTGATATCCATTGGGCCTAAAACATAGCATAACATAAAGTGCTTCCAATAGCCAAAACTCATGGAGCATCCCTCGTGCTTATCCATTTATATCATGCCTTTGGACATAAAGGCTTAAAAAGAGTAATCCTATCAATCATAGGAATATCTCATAGACTAATTCATGCTAACTACTTTAGTATCTTAACTATGTAGACTAAGAACGACTGATTAACCTCTTAGATCTATCTCTATAAATCTTAATCCCCTTTTGGTAGGTTACTTTTAAAATTCTTCTAGGAGAATTATTTTAGAGTAACAAATTGACTAACTTAGAAATGAGATATCATTTCCTACTAATAGTATGTCTTCCATATACTTCACTAGGAACAAAATAGCACTCCCACTAACCTTTTGAAAACACATGAATCATCCACATATTGTGAGAAAACAAACTCGTTGATTATCTCATCAATTTAGATGTTTCAACTCCTGGATATTTGCATTAATCTATCAATGGATTTTGCAATTTGTATCATGTTTCATCATCATTAGATATGAATCTCTTAGGTTGTGTTATGTACATATCTTAAGTCAGATTTCCAAAATGAAACCTGCCTTCATATCCATTTGCAAAATCTCATCACAATGAGCAGCAGTAACTAGGAGTAATATGATGGATTTAAGCATAGTATATGGAGTAAAAAGTCTTATCAAAGCCAACATTTGTCTTTAACGATGTCTTTTAACTATCAACTCTAGCTTTATAGGCAATTGCATTACCTGCCATATTGGTCTTCTTAAAGACCCATTTGTACCCAATAGGGCTTTGTCCCTTTAGGTGGATCAACCAAAGTCCCTACTTGGTTTATAGTCATGGAATCCATATCAACTTATGGCTTATGGCCATTAGTCGTATTCTGAACTCTTCAGAGTCTCTTCATAAGTACCGGGCTCATAATCCTTTATGAGCAATACGACCATTTTGTTCACTTATAAGAGATTTATATCTCTTAGGAACAACTCGTATCCTACTTTACTTATAAAGCTCTTGTGTTTTCTAAGGTCTTACTGTTACTTCATCTATATGAATAACATATTTGGGCTTTGTCAGTTGATTTGTGTCTGCTTGAGTATATATTTGAACTTCATCAAGTTCATTCTTGCTCCCACTATCTTATTATAGAAGAAACTCATTTCTTGGAAGATAGCATTGTTTGACACAAACACCTTTTGCTTCAAACAGTGGTAAAACTGATAACCAAATGACTCTCATTGGATATCCTACATACAGACATAGGGTTAGATTGAGCTTTTAGGTAATCCAACATTATCTACTTCCCTTAAGTAAGATAATCCTAAACTTTCATTTATGAAAGAATAGCCTTTATGTTATTTCATATCTTATATGGAACATCAACTGACTAATAAAGTATTATGTTTATCACATAAACATAATCCTATGTGCATGACCATAAAAGGAACTTTAAGGAATTTTAAAAGCTTATTATATACCTCACCATGTCTAACAAGGTTCACATACTCCTTTTAACCACATCTTTATGCTATGGCATATAAGATATAGTTCATTCAGATAAAATCTTATTACCTCTTATATGACATTGAAACATTTAGCTTAAGTATTATTTCACTTTGATCTAATCTAAGTGTCTTAATGAAGGTTTTGAGCATGTATCACATACATATAATGCAGCGGAAAATTAAAATTTTCAAAACCCGAATCAAAAGATTATACATGTACCAATTAAAACTAATTTAACCAAAAAAAATTCAGAATTTATACCTTTATAATTTCTTGATTTTTCTTCAACTTCTCACCTTGTTGGGTTATAGCAAACCACAACAATCCAATCTTGGATTGTTTCTAACAATATCCATGCGAAGATGAGAGGATGAAACCACTAGGGAGATGGCTTGAACATACCTCAAACTCTTTAATTTTCTTGTTGTCTCCAAAAAATTTTCTTCTCCCAAAAATTTTTCCTTGTCTATTTTCTGTCTTTTGGGGTCTTTTTGATCCAAATAAAAATCAGAAAAGTAGATCTAAATTGAAGATAGGAGAAAAATGGGAGTTATATGAATAGTAACGGCCATTAAGGCCAATTTAAGGTCATTGGCCAGCAGCCCGCCTGGGACTGCTGGGCAGGCCCAGCTAGCCTGCCTGACAGGCCAATCGGTAGGCCTACTAGGCCAGAGGGCCCGCACGGGCCCGTCAACCCCCCTAAGCGATTTTTTCCCCTGATCTTATCGCGAACCGACTCAAAATAATTTTCTCATATTTTTGTTCTCATCCTAAGCCATTTTACTCATTCTTTACATCTCAAAAGCGTGTGACCCATTAGGTTGCCGGTTATGTTAACCACTTAAATTATCAAATAATTTAAGCAAATCATGAGCGGTATCTAGCAGTACATCATGATCCCCAATTGACCGAAAAGTCAGTGGTTTGACTACAAACCTTTCCATAGACAACAATATGTGTAATTCATCCTTTTACCATCCTATACCCCACTCGGTTCAGAGCATGGATTATGTGTCAACTCCCGCTAGACTGACTATGTCACACCTAACCCAAGTGATTTTAGATCTTGTCATTAAGACTTATGATGCTTATGATATCATGTTCTAATGCATATGCATGTTCCCAAAGAATATATCCTGGCTCTGATACCAAACTAAAATGTAACACCTTACACCTATGAATATCACTTATACTTATATCATATTATCATGCATTGCATAGAATAAGACATAGTCCTTTTTATAATGAGGGATAGTTTTTTTTTTTTTGGACCATATAACATTATCACTTTGCCTGAAAGATGATGCAATTTGGTGAGTTGCAACTCAATGAGAATAATTATCAAAAGCTTTCTAAAGTACTAAGTTAGTCACAATTACAAGTAGTAATTGTCATTCATACACATTTTGCATGTCATTCTATTTATCAATATCATATGAATATAAATAATATTAAATCATGTAA
>CATIWF010056145.1:27500-74397 GCA_949630135.1 Balakata baccata | reverse complement strand
ACCAACCAGCGGTCTTATTTTTCTTCATAAGACGCGACAACTTCGTGACACACAAATCTCATAAGAGAAGAAAACCGTTGATCTAGTACGGGACCTCAACCGCTGCCTCGCGCTGGCTCTGCAAAAAAACTGCGTAAAGTGAGATGTGTGATAGCTGGCATGGGACTGTTTACCAGCAGCTAATTGTGCATCGTGGTCTCTGTGTGTGAATCGTGTTCTAAAAGTGAGAGGGTGCTGATAATTCCCCTAATGCTACCAGCTTCCTCCACCGTCCGAGTCCGAGTCCTAGTCGGTGACAGCATATAGCGGCCGATTGGTCTGCGACACGCGCCTACCGTGGAAGCTCTCGCGACTGCTTTTTCCCATGCTTTTTCTTGGTCAACAACCAAGCAAAACTCACTCTAGTTCTTCACTACTCCTACAGGAAGGGGTTGACTTGCAACCTTGTTAGAGTAAGGACTCTCTTTCTGTCTGGAGGGAATTTTCTATTTCACTCAATCAATCATGCCTCAACTGGATAAATTCACTTATTTTACACAATTCTTCTGGTCATGCCTTTTCCTCTTTACTTTCTATATTCCCATATGCAATGATGGAGATGGAGTACTTGGGATCAGCAGAATTCTAAAACTACGGAACCAACTGCTTTCACACCGGGGGAACAAGATCCGGAGCAACGACCCCAACAGTTTGGAAGATATCTTGAGAAAAGGTTTTAGCACCGGTGTATCCTATATGTACTCTAGTTTATTCGAAGTATCCCAATGGTGTAAGGCTGTCGACTTATTGGGAAAAAGGAGGAAAATCACTTTGATCTCTTGTTTCGGAGAAATAAGTGGCTCACGAGGAATGGAAAGAAACATAATCTATTTGATCTCGAAGTCCTCATATAGCATTTCTTCTAATCCTGGATGGGGGATCACTTGTAGGAATGACATAATGCTAATCCATGTTCCACACGGCCAAGGAAGCATCGTTTTTTAATCTCATTATGACTTGGTCGTTCGGAAGAGATTCTTTCTCGATCAGAATAGTGGAATGGAAGGCACTACAAGAAAAATAGACTCTTTTTCAAATCGCCCCGCGAAGACGGACGTTCAGAAAGGTTTTCGAGATTCTCAATCGCTCTTTTTTTTTTAGTGGGGAGCAATAGTGCGGGAAGGGAGCGAGACCAAGCCGAGCCACTAGGAGAGTAAGCCCTTCCCACGTGTCAAGTTGAATAAATAAATGCAGCCTCAACCAGAGAGATCAACCTGCGCCTTTGATTTTAGGCCGCCGGCGGCGCAGAACGCACTAATCCGCGACCAGCAAGTTTTCCAAAAGCGAACTGAATGGAATTGTTACTTTCCAAAAATGCTTGCTGAAAATCAAAGAAAGAAGATCCATTTTCCCACGTAGTTCGTCGCCAACGATTCTCTTCTCAAAGTCAAAGTAATAGAGAGATCTTTTTTTTTCTAGTTAGACTTCTATCAATGCAATGAAAGAACCATCCCTTCCTATTTCTTTGTCCTGTCAGAAAATTAGACCCCAAAGAGCCCTTCTTTACCACTTTAGCTTTAGGGGGTGGGGGTGAAGGGGGGGTTTACATACAACCGAGGCAAAGTGCTTTATGATTTTTTCTGCAAAGTGGTTAAATCCAAAAAAAAACCCACAAGAGTTTTTTGCACTCATTTTCAGTCTTTTCTCAATCATCTACGTTTGTTTCGTGGTAATTTATCGGTATTTGCGCCTTGGGGAAAATATAGGAATCTTACCCCCGACCCTGGGGGGTGCGCCCGCGATAATCTTTTGTTTTAGGGCAAAAACGGAGGCTCCTATCACTTTCTTTTTTTTGGCTCAATACTTTAGCCGTTCTGGTGATTCTCCACCAACCAGTAGAGACTCTCGCTATCATCCTCGTTCTCCTGGTTTTGTCATTTTTCCTTTGCCCATTAGAGGTAGTCTTCTCTATGGGTGTGATCGTGCGTGCTTGCATTGCTCCAGAGATAGCGGCGCAGGAATTCGGCTTTACTGTTGAACTCATTTTTCTTTTTATTTTTCATTTTATAGAAAATCGCTTTTTTGTAGAATAAAGAGAGCAGAAATCAAGTTCTTAGGAGCTGAACTTGATTTTACTCTCTTTATTTGGAGTCCTCGGTTTACTATCTTGGAAAACAAAAATAGATATAGATATAGAGCAAATGCTCTGCCTTTTCGCTGGTTCTGCGGCTATCTATTTTAGCTTCCTAACTAAGACAAAGTTAGGGCAACTCATGTCCTTTCTATTCCATTTCCTAACAAATATTCTAATAGGAATAAGGAGCCACCACGAGGAGACCCCCTTCCCTATAGAAGAGATTTTTCTTATTTCTATTATTTCTAGGAGTTTTAAGCGTTCTTTGGATCCTAGCCGGGCCAAACCTTGTCCCAATTTCTAAGAGAAAGGACTTCCTTCTACTTCCTCTACTTTTATTGTAACACATATCTACTCCGGATCCTGGGGGCACCCTCATGGATATCGGAGAGTTTTTTAGACCTAAGTCATCAGGTAGGAGCCCTCCCCTTCTTCTTATTGTTTTTCAAAGGTGAAGGGAAAGAGATTCCTTAACTCCTTATCCTTTTTTGTAGAAAAAAAAACGGGGTTTACATACAACCGAGGCAAAGTGGAAAATGATTGAATCTCAGAGGCATTCTTATCATTTGGTAGATCCAAGTCCATGGCCTATTTCGGGTTCACTCGGAACTTTGGCAACCACCGTAGGAGGTGTGATGTACATGCACTCATTTCAAGGGGGTGCAACACTTCTCAGTTTGGGCCTCATATTTATCCTATATACCATGTTTGTATGGTGGCGCGATGTTCTACGTGAGTCCACGTTGGAAGGACATCATACCAAAGTCGTACAATTAGGACTTCGATATGGTTTTATTCCGTTCATCGTATCGGAGGTTATGTTCCTTTTTGCTTTTTTTTGGGCTTCTTTTCATTCTTCTTTGGCACCTACGGTAGAGATCGGAGGTATTTGGCCCCCAAAAGGGATTGGAGTTTTAGATCCTCGGGAAATCCCTTTTCTTAATACCCCTATTCTCCTTTCATCCGGAGCTGCCGTAACTTGGGCTCATCATGCTATACTCGCGGGGAAGGAAAAACGAGCAGTTTATGCTTTAGTAGCTACCGTTTCACTGGCTCTAGTATTCACTGGCTTTCAAGGAATGGAATATTATCAAGCACCCTTCACTATTTCGGATAGTATTTATGGTTCTACCTTTTTCTTAGCAACTGGCTTTCATGGTTTTCATGTGATTATAGGTACTCTTTTCTTGATCATATGTGGTATTCGCCAATATCTTGGTCATCTGACCAAGGAGCATCACGTTGGCTTTGAAGCAGCTGCATGGTACTGGCATTTTGTAGACGTGGTTCGGTTATTCCCATTTGTTTCTATCTATTGGTGGGGGGGTATATGAAGGAACGAAAGAGTGGATTGAGGAATGAAAGCTCGAAGACAAAGAGAACCGGGCTTTTCCAAAGAATTACTGCAGCTTTGCTGCTCCCTTTTTTTATCATATACAAAAAAGTCTCTTCCACTTTCCTACCAAATCTCTCTTTATTCTGGCATATAAATGAAGGGATCGAAGAGATTATGGCAGATTATGTTCACCAAGAAATGACCCGAAATTGGATCTTGGTCTATTTGAGATTGTTCCTTTTAATCGTAATCAAAGATGTTTTCTTGTCTCTCGTTTCTTTTCTGAACAAATCGAAGAACCTAATGGATCGAACTTGAACTCCGGGTGACTGGATTGCCCCGGCGGGGTTGCTCTGACGCAGCGCAGATGGCCCTGAGAAGCGCATCACTCCAGTAACGGATCCTTTTGTAGGTGATGGGGCATAGCGTAGTCCGGTCTCCCTTGGCAAAAGTTTCCTTTCTTATGTTCTGCCTTGATGAGTGGGAAAGGTAGCCGAATTAGGATCTCACTACTGGTGGCACGGGCTGCGCAGGAAATTGCGATCCTAAATAAAGAAGTTATGGCCCCAAAAGAAGTTCTTCTCAACCTAATTGAACAGATTTTGAATCTAGTTCAACAACAGCAGCCTGATCAAAATCCCCCGCTCCAGCATGACGTAGTATCGTATCTTAAAGCAGCTATCAGCCAAAATCTCGAATACCTTTTTAATCGGCATAACTTTGATCTTCCCCCTAACTTAACATTTTCGGAATTTACGGACTGGGGAACTGCACAATCTTAATAATGTAAATTAGACTTTTTTACTTCTAAAGGATTTGGTCTTGTTTGAATACAGTAGTAGCCCTTTTCAGGAGGCCAACAATCAGCTTTTTTTGTTGACCGGTGGGGGACCGGGGTTGTAAATGACATAGCGTTCCTGACGTACTGGAGTTCTAATTTTTTATATACGCTTAGTGAAAAGAATGTTTTTTGATACGCCTAGTTTAGCTTTAACAGAAGCTATTGCCTTGTTTGCCTTAATAATGTCCTTCTTAATGTAACTAAATTGGATTGGCTAGAGATGAGCGAAGCCGACTCGCCCTAATCAATAAGCGGGAGAGGAGTGGAAAGCCAGGATCGCTTGGTAAGCAAGCAAGCACCAACTCCCAATTCTTTTCTTTCTCTTCTTTTTTTTTGATGTTCTTGTATTCAATACTATACGTAGAATCACCTTTAACTCTTTCAAGGAAAGTAGCACTATAAAAGCAAATAGAGAGTAAAATACGGAACTCCTTTATTTACATAAACTACCACAACGGAAGAGACTGTAACTACTTTTTTCTTTCTTAGTCTCTCCGGTCACCGAGGAGGGCAGCCTGCACAATGAGCGATTGCTGTTCATTTCGCAGCATTTGTAGCCTCCTTTCGAGGCCCCTGATCCTCTCTTCCGCTGCGCGCATTCGGTCTCCTATAACACTATAACAGCAGGATTGGTCGGGCGCAGGTGTCCCAAAAAGCCTCTTAAAAGCCTCCTGCGCGAGCGCAGTTCGTTCTCCACGCGCTGTATCTCCTCTCCGACTTGAACAAGTCTTTCTGGAATAGCCAGATCAACCGCACTACATTAAGAAAATTCTTTCATTTTCTTTTTAGAGCAAGCACGAAGGTAACTAAAAAACCTAGATTTTTAGAGTGTATAGTAATCTCTAAATGCGGCACGAATTTGATGATAGGCACAATTCTTATGAGTTTTCCGCAGTTGAGTACTATACTATCATGACTCTTTGATGAAAAACCTAACTACCTTGCGAAGCAAACGCCCCCGCAATCGCCCTGTGTGAACAAACAAACAGTGGTGGCAGAGCTTCAGCATCCTCAATGCCACTGCAGCGACTGTGATGCCATATTTCACATATATCACATGCCACTATAGATTCTGGGTAGCCCCATAGAAGACTAGTATACAAGTAGGCCATATCACTGTAAGCAGCAGAAAGGAAATGCAGCATCTTATTTTATTAGTTGGTGGCTAATAACTACCAATCCTACTTTACATGGTCTGATTTTGGATGTAAAATGGCATTTGATTTCGGGCACCCTTTCCCCTTTTTTTGTCGAGGAAAGGGTGGATTTTCTGTGGGCACCTCTAATAGACATTTACGAATTGAAACTATGTAGGGTAGGAGGGATGAATATCCACTGAAGTGACTGAAAGACAATGTATATTGTTGCTCATCTCTTGTGATGATAATGTTGAAGTTAATGCTTGACATGTGGTGATGTGGGCTTCGTGTAGTTCTTCTATGGTTACTCAAAGCAACATGTATCAAGACTGGTAGGCCTCAAATCGAAAAACTGAAACATTTGACTCCCCTGCCCAAGCCTTCACATCCGAGGAAGGGGTCTCCAACGCTAGAGGACGTATTCTTGGTGGCAGCAGTGCCATAAATGCCGGCTTTTACAGCAGAGAAGACCAGGAATTCTATCAGAAATCGAGTATCAATTGGGACCTGAGAGTTGTAAACGAGTCCTACGAGTGGGTTGAGAAGGCAGTTGTTTTTAGTCCGGAGCTTAGGAACTGGTAATCATCTCTTAGAGATGGGTTGTTGGAGGCTGGGGTTGATCCGTATAAGGGGTTTAGTTTGGTAGGCACTAAGATTGGTGGTTCTTTATGGTTCGGGGGGCATAGTGCAGCCGATCCACTCAGTTATGCAAATGCAAATCCTGTGAATATTAAAGTTGTCGTGTATGGTATGCAAGTGTGGAAAGAGTACTATTTATTGGCGTCTACTTCGCAGTCTTCGAGGTCAAAACTATCCGCAAGTGGCTTGGTTTACCGGGATCAGATAGTAGGGTATCACCACGCAATGGCGCGGGAAAATGGCGAGGTGTTGCTATCTGCTGGTGCCATTTCTTTTTTTCATCTTCAGTATTCCCACGCTTTGTACACCTTTCTTGCCTGCAAACAATGTCACTGGTGATGCTTACTTCAGAAACAAAGCCATTAGTCTCACTCAAAAAGTCAGCTGCCTCTCTTCTTCTTCCTCTGCTTCAGGCGTGGGCAGAGCTTTTTATGTCCACCCTATTCGGTTTCGTGATTCCGAGACGAACTCCACGGCATCTTTCCGATGCTGTTTCTCCTTCTCAATTATATCTTCCCCACTGTGTCCTTCCTTCTGGAGATGGGATTGCCTTTCTGATCACCTATAATGTTGATTCTTTCAGCCGGGCATATGGGTCTCCCAGAACTGGCCTTAGATGGGGAAGATCCATTCATCGCTGTGGAATTGGATACCAGTTTCGACCCTTCGCTTGTTGACATCAACACCTATATGATCCCCATTGATGTCAACACAGTCGTATCTTTGGCTACCGTTAATGTTGTTTCAAGGGAGATTGATTTGACCAGATTTAAAGTAAAAGAAGGAAGCAATTCGTCTATATCCTGAACACATGCATGTCGGAGTTAATATATATATATATATTATTATAATATATATAAGGTAAGGTCGATTCTCCGAAAATAGTGGAAAATCGACCGCTTCGCATAGAACGGCGCCGCTGGATGCTTTTGATCAATAGAACAGGAGGAGGAGGTTTTCGTTCAAGCAACTGTGGAAGCAGATTCTGTGAAAAAGTCGTGTGCGGCACAGAAAGTTTGAAAATGGAAATCAGTGCTTCCAAAGTCGAATTAGCATATGGTGCATAAGGGCTATCCTTTTCTGTATCTTGAACCTAGCTCCCATCACCATGCCCAGTTTGTGCACAGTTTGGATGAAAAGAGTGTGCAATGCATGGTACCATACCTTTTTCAATTGCTCTAGTGAACATAGGCTTCGAGTGCGTACCAATTGGTCGGCTAGATTATGACTGAGTCAAGCGGACACCTGCAAATCTGTGCTTCCATTCGCCATAACATAGACCTGAAGCCAAGCCCCAAGCTAGTTAATCAAAAGCGAGCCTCGTTAGCTTTCAAGCCTCCCTTTCTTGCTTTCGAGCCCTATTCCTATTAGCAGAAGACTGTTTCGATTCGTTTGGTTTCCCTTTCTCACTCTGAAAGAAATCAAAAAGCCTTGCTTTGTCTACTTCCTTCCTCGCTAATTAAAAGCAAGACTCACGCGTCTGCTTATGAATCTTATGGGTTCCTCACTTGACCGGGGAATAGTTAGGCACATGGCTGTCGAAAGCTTTTTTATAGATAATGTAATGCCTTTAAAAAAAAAGTACAAAACAATATTCATGAGAATATTTTCACACTAAAAGGAGAGAATGCTGATAAACATATCCATACGACGAGAATTGGAAAGCAGCGCAATGAGTTATTACTTAGGCTGATAAATACGCAAGCGCAGTCAAAGGTCATGTACCCAACAGTGCTCTCACGATCGGACTGGCACGAAGAGATGCATCGGGAATTGATTGAAAGGCATTATCTGTCTGCATGCGGAACATGACTTCTGTCTTCGTGCTCAAAACTGGCTATACAGTTTCGGTTTGAAAGACTATTGGTATGTGGTAGGCAGCCAACCAGAAGAGCTAAATCAATGAATGGGATAGAGTGCTGATCTGACTCTAAAATAGGCCTTGGTTAGACTGACTTTGAACTAAGCCTTATTTTGAACCACTAACAGTCGTCCAGGAAACGAGCTTCAGCTATGCCAAGAGAGGATTGCTTTGATTCCCTTTTTAAGTTAAGAGGCAAGCAAAGCCTTCTGGCTTCCGTTGGACATTCTGTGGCATTTGGCCTTCAAAGAGATGATTCACTAGCACCGGAAATTCACCCGGCCAACAAGCCCAAGGTGAGACAGCCCTGCTAACTCGTACTCTTCTTTTAATGCCCGGATTCAATAGTAGCAATAGCTATCAAATTCCTTGGTTGATAAGACAGAATATCTCCCAAAAAGAAAAGTAGCTTAGGTAGAGTTGAGCTCTCCATTGCCTTTTGAGGCGAAAGCCTTTCATCCCTCCCTTCTTGGTCTGCTCCTAGGATAGTCGGGTCTAGGAATTAGGGGATTTACTTACTAATACTAAGCGCTTTCAGTCAGGAGTACTTCACTTCTAAAGCAAAAGCTTAAGCAGCCTTCTCACTAGTGAATGAAGTAAGTTTTCTCTCGAATAGCATACGTACCACACCAAGACCACCGGGCGGCTTTTCTGAATCTTCTATTGACATTCCTTCTCATGTATAGATTTCGGATATCAGATCTAGGATTTTCAGTCTTTACGCTTCGTATACTACAACTACACTTACACTCCTATCTTTCAAACTTTCTGTCTCAGTCTCAGATAGCCCAACTTACTCTTCGCTTGAATATAGTAAATCTAATCTGGACTTAACTGAAAAAGCACTTTCGGTAAACTAGTTCCTATGCTTTGATGGTTTTGGGTGATAGGTTTTCTCGGCTGGGCTGCTAATCTATTTTCCAAGAAATCCTCCGAGAAAACCTTATTTATTCCCGCACTATACATATACTCACATTTTCTAAAAGTGTCCCCAGGATGCGATGCTCTGCGCCGGGTGTCGAAGATGGCATTTTCTTTCGCTAACTCTCCTTTTGTTGAAAAAAATCCTTAAAGAAAGTCAGAAAGCTAGAACTCATAAGTCTAATTGGAATTGGGAGAAGAGCTAAGTGAAAGGTAACTTCTTTCAAATAAAACAAATAAAAAAAAGATATATATTCATTAGAAAGAAGAGAGTTCCCCCATAAAGGAGTTCAAAGAGACGAGGGAAGAAGCATCTTACTACTACAGTTAGAATTACCGGAGAAGGGAAAGGAGCCAGAGAGAGAAGGCGGCTAAAGTGGAACGGAACTCAGCCAATCGGGAAGGTTTTTAAACTTCAAAGCTATCGGGGTTTTCCACAGCAATGCTCAAACCAAAGAGAGTGACGTATACGACCTCCCTTCCTATCTCCTACTCGCTACAGGAGTGAAAGAGTCAGTCAGATAGGAACGAAGTAGCTCGACTGAGAAGTTTAGGCTCTTCTACTCTCGCTCTGTGGTCTTGCCGTCCATTCATTCTTTATCTTCATTCTAAGTGAGCAGGTCAATGACCTTGAGGGGGGAAGACTAATGGGTATTGGAACCCATTAGTGTTGACCGGAAGCACCCCCTGGGAACATAGTCCCGACGCTCAGAGACGCCTAAAGTCTTATGTTCAATGACCTTGAGGAACTTGAAAGAAGGACTACATAGAGCCCTCATTTCAAGATCCCCTATACTACCCTTGGAGAGGTAGTACGGACAAGGAGATCTGCACGTGACCACCATCTCTTTGGATTCAACCACAACAGGACTCCTTACCTCCAAAGGAGTGAGGATATTCCTGTGGTAGTCTAGACCCAAGTCACCAGCCTTGTCATAACACTTCCAGAAGAATCCAAAACGAAGAAGTTCTTCTGTTGTTTTGATATTCCAATGGCGAGTGTAGATTGGACCGTTGAATAGGAACTCCAAAGACTTATCCAAGCAACAAGCCTCCTTGTAGTACCAAAGTACATAGGTCAACCATTGTTCCATCCACCCGGGTGTGTTCATAAATATCTATCATCCCTGGAGCCTCAAAGAGGTCATCCGGTGGAAGGATAAGGTCTTTTGGAGCCATCTTCTGGAGAACCTCTTGGTAGAGGATCCCTCTCAGATATGGATTCAATGGCCGACCACGGCCCAAAGTAAACTCCATTGGTTGCTTGGTTTTACGAAAGATCACCTTAAGCCTTTCATATTTTGGAGGCAAATGATGATCTATTTTGCTAAGAACCTTATAACCTGCTCCACCCAAACGCAATAAAGTACTAAAACGTTTCGGTGGAAACCGGTCCATCACAGCCATAAGGCCGTAAGGATGGTGTACAGACAATAAGGACTTCACTGATACAGGAGAAAGATCAACTCTCATCTCCTTTACCAGGAAGCGCTTAGCAAACTCAACACAACCACTACGAGACACAAGGGACTTAGGTAATGACACTTTAACACCTAATCTCCCTAAGGTCTCATAGTAGATACCAGCAACAAATGGGTCGGTGATGAGAATATCATCACCTAATAAGGCATACCTGTCAAAGTATTTACCTGGATAAACCTGTTCTGCACACCACCACACCAGGATGTGATAGAGCAAAGAGTGGCCAAGATGAGTAATAGCCCAGGGGTTGACCAGCCACAAAGCACACAGGTCTTTGCCCTTCACAAAGGGCACAGTGAACACGTTGCAACCAAGCGCCGAGTTTACTGTGGCCGATGCGAAGGACCGGTCAAAGATGCACTGGACAACTTCAAATAAGAAGAGAAGGGGCCATCTATCAGTGGCCGACTTCAAATCATAAGAGAAGCATTGCCAAGAGGGAACCAATCGAATCAAAGGCTTTGTTTGATTAAATGTCCCATCCATGGGTAGACATGCCAATTGCTTAGCAAGCCACTCATGAAGAGGACGTAGGAGCCTCTGATTGACATAGTTCCCTATGGCAAATATCCTCATCTTGCCAGCCCCCTCAAAGGATCTTCCCAACTTCCCGGGGATCAAATGAATTCCGAGGACGGATACCGGCGGAAGGGTTGGACCCAAACGGGACTCAAACCAATCCAAATCCAATGGTGTAAACATCAAAGGCATACCGGACCCGAGGAGGCCATAGGACCCCTGGTGAAAATTGTTCACCTTTTGAGTGAATAAATTGCAAGAGGGATGCCCATTTACCGATCTCATACTGTAAGGAGGTAAAGCATGAACGCCAACGTCGAACTTGTCCTATGGGCAAGCCGATACGCTCCGTCCACACCTGCCTCGTCATAGCATGGGTTGGTAAAGCCTGGAAAGTTGGCACAAACCTCAATCCTTGATGGAGAGGAATTTGTGATAAACGGGGTAAGTACCTATCAAGGAGGACCCGAAGATCCTTCTTGATATTACCAACTGTCCCGACAATTCTATTTATGTTGTCGGGAGGGGTGATGATACTTGCAAAAGTCTTCTTGTCCACTTTGCCAAGGGGATTATACCCGTGACAGAGAATAAGGATAAGTCAAACTTCACAAGGGCATCAGCCTTTTCATCCCTACGGTAAATCATTCTTCTATGGAAGGATGGAATTACCCGAGGGAACCCGCTCCTAGTGAGGGAAAGATATTCTTAGGGGTTACCCGAAAGTCAGAGCCGTAGGCCACCATGTTTGATGACCTAGCCTGCTTGTAATACAACGCACAGGCCAAATGCCCTGACCTCCGGACCATCCGAAAGATATGCTTAACCACCAGGTGGATAGCTACACACCTCTCTTTGTTCAGGTCATCAAAGACACCTTAGGAAAAAGGTTTGTTAATGAATTCAAAAGACGGGGTTTCCTAGCTCATATAGTGGAAAGTCCCCTTCCCACATCGATCCCTCGAGGACAGGAAATCCTCCCTGCCATTTCTTAGGTTAGGCTGCTCTGTGATGCTTGCGGAATCTCAACGGATAAGCTCAGCTGGCTTACTAAAGATGAACCCCTTTGTTCGTATCACTCATCGGAGGATAGCGGCTTTCTGCTTCCATTGTCGGGATATAATATGACACTTCATACTTCCCCGCAATATTTCGGCGCTTTCTCGTGACTCAGAACATAACTGAGGAATAGAACTAAATTGAATGAAATAGGATAAATGTATGCTAATCACTAATTCATTAAGCCTAAGGGATAGGGCTTGAGAATAAGAATATTATTAACAGAGCATAAAGCTTAGTAGTGGGAGGATAGAATCCATTTCAACGGAAGGACTGACAAAGGTGGCTCCTCACATGAAATCATGCAAAGGATCCGAGCCCATCTATCTCCTACATGAAAGGATCTGAGTCCATCCAAATAGCCCTGACAGCCATCAAAAGGCCTAAGCCCATATAGCCTCGGCACATCCAAATGATGTTCAGCGGTCTAAACCCAAGTAGCTGTGGCCCATGATCCAAGGGACCCGCAACCAGTCAATCATGCTATTCTTACCTTCCCCTTCGATTCCGCTTCTGCAGCAGCATAGTTTCTCGGTCCCTTGATGCCCGCAGCTCAATCTGTTTTGCAGTGATGGACGGCACAAGAATCCGCGGCTTTGTTGTTGTTGCAGCGGTGGCAGTGCTGCCGCTTCTGCTCTTTCTCGCCTTCCTGCTCGCTCCATTCTCTTTTTTATGGGCCGGGGCTGCTTTTCAATCCAGCTGCAGTAGTAAACTAAAAGGCTTGTTCCGTCTGGCCCGAATCCGCTCCATCACTAGTATAGTGGAGGCGTGAACCATATGTTATGTGTATTGCAATAAGGGCCTGCAATAATGAATGAATGCACGAACACAAATAATGAGCAAACCAGCCCCCGTTTATATGTGGGCTCATTTCATAACGTATTTTTGAATAAAGAACCGCGCTCCTAGTTAGTGTAACGTAGGTGTCTTTCTCGGTTGATGGATGGGATAAATGCTTATATTGTTTTGTAATGTTATTGTCATGTTGATGCTATATTAAAGAATAGAATCTAAAAAAGTTGCTCAAGACTTAGTCCCATTCTTTAGAATTGTCTTTCTCTTACTGTGTAAACGAACTTCAAGTCCTAATTGTACTCGACAGGAAGCGTCACAGCCTAGGTTTGGGCCGCCTCCGATGTCGATCTGCAGTAATTGTTTTCGAAAGCAGCCTATCTAGTTTTCCGAGGTAGGTTCTATTCACCTAGAGCGATTTGCCTTTCTCTTTCGTGGTCACCCTGTTATGTATGTGCAAGCCGAACTACTGCCCTAAAGAAAGACCTTTGGCTTATGGGGAAGGGTTAACTAATTATGTATATAAGCAGTCAAAGAAGATCGGATGGAATCTAGCCTGACAAGCAGGCAATGGGAGTTCGAACCTCCCTCGATATATTCTATATTCTATGGTGAGTAAAGCGCGTCTTGCGAGTCAAGAGAGGGATCGGATCAAGATTCCGTGGGCCCGCAAAACCCTCGCGCGCACCGACGCGCCTAGGAAGGCAACCTGTTCGACGTCAGGACCAATCTCTCAACTTGATTAGCGATCCGCGCTTGGAAGCAAAGTAGCTATAGCTTGCTGTACTTCGCGCGCAAGAAGAGCGATCGAAAAACTGGAGGGCCCAGTGAGCCTACTGCAATGGCACCGAAATGGGGTCTGTGGGACGAGAACCCTACACCAGCTGAGATCCTTTCGTGCGTACCGAAAGCCATTAGCAACTTTGTGACGGGGGCGGCCATGGATTAACTAAAAAGATTAAATAGCTATCATAAAAAAGCATGAATTGAAGGTCTCTAGCTTTTAAAACCCGTCTTTTTCGCCGCGCGCGATAGAAGCCCTAAACTAGCTAAGCTGTACGTACGCAATAGCGCGGGAAGAGCCCCTACCCTATAGTAGCAATTCTTTCAACAGCTAAATCCCCACTCCTGGTCCTATCGAACCACTTCATTCCTGGTTATATCAAAGCAGACTCCAAATTCCTGGCACTGGCTTTGTGGGATATCAATAAGACATATGCAATGTGCCTCTACTGACCCGCCTGCGCGAATTTCATTACCTCTCCTCAGATGTCCACAAAAGGAAAGCTTGACACAGTGTTATAAGGAACAAAGCAAAGAAGCAAAGCGTTCCGGTAGGGTAAGGGATAGAGTAAAAAGACTCATTTATTTATTTAAGTATTTTATTTAAGGCAGAAGAAAGGTTGAGGGCTCTCGTGCAACTGAGTTATGTGGAGAACCTGTCAAAGTTTCAGAAGGGAAAGTGGGCTGCAAGAGTGGTAAAGTCATAGTGGGATTGGAAAAAAGTAGGTGATAGACGGTCTCCCGCTGATTGTTACAGTCTTAGGCCGTTCTGAAGAAGACATTTCGCCAGCCCTATAGTCTCATGAACCCTACTTACTTAAAGCTTCTCCTTTCGAACTCATTGACTTCGTTCACTACGCTACCTTATCCCCCTCCCTCGCCTTTCTCACCCACCTTCCCCACCTACATCTCTTTCTTCGCTTGGAACCACCCATTCTTTCATGACCGCTATCGGGGATGAGTAAGCGAGAAAAAGAGCACTAAACAACTGCCTTACTTTTTGAAGGGAAGACGGAAAGATAACAACTATACTTAACTTATTACTTATTATAAGTTATTATAAGTCAATATCATATACGGTTACATACGTTTTAAAGCAGCAGCAAGCCATCCGATGTTTAGGAATCTGCCAGGCAGGACAGAGAGCAGCTATAGCACCCGCCTTTGCCGGACATCTTTCCCGCAGACGTTCGACTATCCCTTGCAGGAAGGAATGGCGGGACGGGAAAGCAGCAGCTTCTTCTAACTCTTTCAGGCAGGTATGCCAAAAGGGCTTCCTCTTTCAAGAAAACAGAGAGTACTTTGCTGACTTCATGCCATGTGCCCGTTCTACTTTCTGGTGCTAGAATTGTCTTACAGGCTGGAATTTACTGGTTTGACAGATTGACTGACTGAATGAAGGCACTGAATGAAGGAAGGAGTGTGTTTTAGGGCTAGCTTGGCCATTTCCTTTATCGGGCGGGCTTGAACCACCCTTGTCCTAGCTGCACTTGATTGAAACGTAAGGCTCCCCCCTTACCTTACGGGCAGGGGAGGGGAGACAGAACTGGCAACGAGCCCTCGTTGTGAAACGAAGGAGCGGAGTTTCAACTCGAAAACCCTTACTGGTTCCAGAGAAAGTCTTCTTCAACGCGCCATTTTTTCGCAAGTACGCTATTACCTCCATACGAGAGTGCACAATAATACGAATTCGGAGGCACTTCGCTCACTAAACCCACGTCCCTTAGTCGTTTACCGTTACATACGCTATTTGAGAGAGTTGGGCTGGCAGTTTCATTTTGAAATCTATCAAGCTGGTGGAACCGGAAGTTAAGGTAGGATCAATCCCCATCTTAAGGTTATACCTAGTTCGCTTAGCCGCATCATCGTTTGGAAAGGAAGTAGAAAAAGCAAACTGGAAAACGTAAGCAGGGAGGGCAGCTTTACGTGTGTCAACGAAGTGATTAACTTACTAGAAGCACAAGCTTACCCGCAAGCACGATGGACCGCCGGCAATCATATATGATTTCACTCTATTTCATTTGTTGCGAGCTTAGCTGAGCATGGAGCTGGGCTGTGGTGGGGGAAAAAACCTTTCACTTGGTTCGCTCCGTCGCACCAGCACTCTTCCTAATGGAATTTCTCTTTCTCCTTTAACAAATAGGTCGAACGAGTGGTAAAGGTAGGGTGAGCAAGGGCAATTGATCATATCCAATCATAGATTTTCTCTTGTCTCCTGTCAGCTACTCGCCTTCGAAACTCTCAATCCCGTCCCATCGATCAATTGCTTTCCTGAGTACATATGCACTTGGCTTGGTGTGTGATATCTCAATAGCCCTATAAAGACCTTCAGCACCTAAAATGAAATTGACGATTGGCACGGGTTAATTCACCGCCGCAGGAAATTTGATTAGTAATAAATTTATCCTCTAGTTCCATCTCTTTCTCTAATAAACTTTTCCCCGGGGATCTCACAGAGGGGAAAGAGCTTTCTCTAAGCGGAAGAGGAAGATTAGCAGGAGACGATGGTATGGTCACTCGCGGGGACAATGCAGACTGCTTACTCGATTCATTTCGCTTTTTAGCCAAGTAGCTCATCTTCCATTTCTTAGCTAAATGCGTAAGGCAAGGTTTAAGTCCATAATAATTTACTTAAAAACCCCTCGTAGACCCAAGAAACTCTTGTTTTAATGCCCAAAGATAGGCCTTCTGGAGCCCTTTCTAATGGGGACATCTAACGAAGATGCTGATTCTTTGAGAAGGCAAAGAAAGGGTCTGCGGTATCTGAATTGCTTAGCTGATGGGCTGAGGATAGAAAGGAGGTAACGGGGGAATCCACCAAGGAAGAAGGTCCCAAGTTGGCTACACCAAAGGCTGGTAAGGCTTCTGACTACCTTAGCCAAAGATAGATTCCGAAAGAAAGGGTAATCTTCGAAAGGCTTCGCAGATCCGGGGATTCATAGGGGGAATACTGCTTATGGCCTTGCAAAGGAAAGAAGCAAAGTCTTCCACAAGGCTTTCAGTCCGGTCGGGGTAGACCAGCACTGTTAAAGGCTACTCCCACCCATGTTCCCGCTCGGTTTCAAGTCTACTCTGTAGCGACAGCCCCTGGTCCTTGACCCGACCAACTCACGTAAGTCCAATACTTGAAGTATACTCTTCCCACTTAATGTCAATTGTCTAAGATCAGTATTGATTGAATTCCCCAGAGAGAAAGCCATTCCTTTACTTATACTTAAAGGCTTCGAGCGGATAGGCAATGATAATTGGGAGCCGATAGACGATACGAACTAGGGATCCCACCAAAGTCGAGAGCTTCTATTCCATGCTTTCGCCAAGCTAGTCTGCGAGTTGGTCGCCCAACTCACGACAGTTGGTACATTAGTGAAAGCTGCAGTTCCCTTACCTATTCGTTTTCGATATTTAGCTTTAGCTAGAATCAACCCCCCCCCAATATAGAGGGATAGAGGGCACCTACCTTCTTGAATCTCACCGATCTTGAATCTCAACGATCGAAGTTTCTTCGCAGCGGGGGAAGGCGGAACGAGTGATTCCGTGCATTACCGAAGTTGGGGCGATCTCCTTGCCTGCCAAGCCAGCAGTGATAATAGAATCATATGTGGCACCGGATCCACCGTTGGCACTAGAGAGTTTCCCCGAAGAACTGTGGAAAGGAGTGAACCGCGCTCGTGAGATCTGATCCTTTACCAGCCGAAAGGGTTGTGTCCTATTTGTTATTGGGTTGGTGGCGACATCGGCCAATAACACGACTCCAGAGGAAACTGTAACGGGTTAACCGATGGTTACCGGCTCACTACTGATAGGAGCTTGAGGATCCTACTCGCTCCCAGTTAAAGGTGGGCGGTATTCTTGAGGGCCCATTGTTACACGGCGAGGAAGCAGAGGACCGACGTGCCAGCTTACTGATCACCGGTTTTCCAGCCAATAATAAAAGAAGGAAAATCCGCCGGGGGTCGAAGTTCCTAGGGGTAGCTTACAAAGCCGAATGAAAAGGGAGCTATTGGGATTCTGTATGATTCCTTTCCATTAACTCGTCGGCTCTACGTTTTCTCGCTGACCGCTTGGCTAGGGGCCCAACTACCAGCGTTCGGAGCGGCAGTGGTCCACCTCGAACCTTCCCGTATCGATTGTTAGCGGACACCTAACTCTCGACTGGGCTCACAGACCTTGTTCTGTTCGAGCTGGGGAGCTTAGATGCTTTCACTTCCTAAACGACAGCTCTCTTCGCATCTCCCTGTCAAAGAAAGCCATTAGCCCGATAACTTATAACCACTCTTGTCGTCGTCCGAGGGCTAACCCATGACCATGGAATGGGTGTAAGAGTTGCGAAAGTCCTAGTATGACGTCTTGCTAGGGGGACCTACTTAACGGCATCGGGTCGACTTCATGGGTCGATCATAAATTTGGATGATCCACTGCCACTATACCATCCACTTCACTTCTGGCTTTTGACGCAACCCCAGACCGTAGTTGAGGAATAATGAAAGTTGGGGGTAAGTCAGACTGATACTGGAGAGACGTCCAGGACCTTCGATGACTCGCATTGGAATCAAGACGAATCGATGAAACTGTTTTCCATTGGGTGTCCCTAGAGGCGGCTACGGGGCCAATTCTAGACCTGCCGTGTGACTCAGCATCGTTTGAAGGATCCGATCCAAACAAAATAGTATATATGATGATCGAATCACGCCGACTCAGGCAATCGAATTTTCTTTCTTATAGAGAAGAAATTCCAATCCGAACCTGATAGGGATCGCGTGAGCCAATCCTCGCGGGTCGATACCTTGATGCATCCTAAAGGGAGTCTTACTATCAGCAGGACTTACTTTAAAAAATCTCACAGGCAAAACCCGTTACGTTAAAGAAGGTGGTACCTGCAAGCGCGATGAAAGGGTGGAAGTTAGCTTCGGCTACGACCGACTGAAACTCTGATCCCGGATCTCACTGAGTGAGGGGGAACTACCACCCCTTATTATGGACGAGTAGGACCGATGGTAGGGGCTGCTCGTGACTGAATCCGCCCGGGGGCAAACTGATCCGACTAAGGATTAGACTTTAGGAGAAAAGCTCTTTCTATGGCCAATTGGATGTATGCAGAATTTTACTTTCAACATCCTCATATAGTTAGTCGTTTAGTCAAAGCCGTACGTATGTCCCTTTCGAATCGTTCTATCATTCGAAGTAGGAGCTGGGGTTGCGGGCAGAGAACTATTGGTATAGCGAGTTCATGTGCTTGCAGTTGGCTTACTACCATCCCCCTAACCTTCTTTCTCTATTCAATCTACGGTTAACCAGTTCTGCTTTCCATTCGTCAGTCAAGCTTCATGCTTACTTATGAACTCCCTGCCTTGGTGCATCGCCCTCTGAAACTATACTATACGAACCTAGCCCCATTCCCCACTCCCTGATTGATGGATTGACCCACCCACGTATGATCTGCACATGGGATGAAAAAAGATTCCTCAATAGCTATGAGATGATATTTCCCCTTGGACCTTTCATCTAATCTTGAATGTCCCTCTTTCGATTCTATTAAGATGGGAATTACTGGAAGGGAATGCCTTACAGGGAGAAGGGGTAATAGCCAACTAAAGAAGCATACCCTTCGTCCTTCTGAGTTATCTATCGGGCAAGCTAGCCATGCGGGAGTTGCTTCTCTCAAAGGATACGCGCATTATTACTAACCAAGTATGCTCCATGTTGAGATAGTTGGAAGAGAGAGTAAGCTCTATGGATGGTTGATTGATATAATGCACAATGCCCTACTATTCTAGACATAATGTACAGCGGAGAATACAATCGATCGTCCATAAGGGCCGCGGAAAGGAAACAAGGGCTAATTGGCCGCACTCTACCCTGTTATGGGGCAAGAAAGGGATTGACAAACGAAGCACTGGGGATTCAGGAAAGGGAGAGACCATTTGTTAATAAAGGGCATAAAAGTAGCACTGGATAAACTTTCTCCGATCTATGATGATGCCTGCCTTCCCTTTCCCTTCCCTTACTAATGTGGGATCAGTTCCTCCCGAACACCTCCTAGGAGCGTCGCATTCGATGCATATTACTCTATAAAGTAAGGAGATCTAGCTTACCCGAATAAGCTGGCAAATGCGAAAGCACTTGGAAGAAAGAAAGATGGGTTCAGGCCATGAAGAAGGGCTAAAGGTGGAAAAGAAAGGTGTAGGTGGGCATATCCATGTTTGGGCACTTCACATGATGGGTCTTCCTCTTGCAATCGAGAGAGGCAAATAGGCGGAGGTACACTTTGAGTACGGTGGTATGCGAGCTGCAAGACAGTATGCAATCAATAAATAGGAGCAAGCTTACTCATAGTACGGTAAATAAGCACAAGCAGGAACCGTACAAGAACGAGTCAATTGAATAAGCGCAACTGGAAACAGTCAGTCTTACTTGCTCCATTAGTGGGTCTAGTCTATATGGAACTCGTCTATTGCTTTTAGTAAACAATAAAAAAAAGAGGTATATTAGATTGGTTGGCTGTCTTCCTCACCTGTCAACTCGCAAGCAAGCATTCGTTGTCTTTTGTCACTCTGTTGGTTTGGCATCTGTCTCCCCCTGGCATCATTTTTTGCTTGTGGGCCTGCTCTTGTCCTTTCCGCTGTAGTTTTGCTTTTGTTGAGTCTTCTTCGCATCCTGCTGAGTGGATCTCGTTTTGACATTCTTTCTTTCCCCCTTGGGCCTGGAACTCGACTCTCGCTTTCTACCTTGGAAATAGTCGTACCGTTTGGCTCGGAGTTACTATTTAGTCGCTTTTATAGTACCACTTTTTGGATCGGGGATAGCTACTTAACTTATTATGAAATGACATATGCAAGGATGTAAGTAGCTATCTTCTTTTCCGCTGGTACACTGATGTTGGTAGTAATCTTCTTCCTGTAGTAAGGAGCGAAGCGGTAGACTATGGGCAAGAAAGCCTAGAGTTCATAATTAGAGTGACGATTCTCGGCATCTATTAGCTTATTGCCAGCAACGGGAATTTTTCTTCTAGCTCGACTTCTTCCTCTTTTCGTAGTCATACCATACATATTATATTAAAAGAGGTGCATAGCGGTATGTTTACGATTCAATGTGGTTGATTGACTTCTATTGTATTGGACAAAGATCTACTGTAAGATGATGGGGATCTAAGGCTCTGTCCCGCTATTCCTGGGATTCTTTAATCAAAAACCCGGTAATCTCTGACAAAAGAGATTGAATACGCGAAAGCAGAAGTTCAATCATTTCTCATTCAAGCCATACGATCGATATTTGCCATCAGTCTTATCTGTGCCAAAAAGACTTGTGCATGCGGGGCATGAAAACAAACAAGAGTTTTAAGGGGGATCACGTATCAACACATTTGAGATAGTTTCAAAGGCTTGATTGGCTACAGGAAGCATCCAATGCTACTGCTTGAGATTGAGAAGGAGCTGGACATGAAGGCACGGAATCAACTGCTGGTGATGAAGTAAGTTAATCAATAGGAGAAGCACACACAGAAGAAAAAAGCGAAGGCAAGCAAGTAACTTCTTTTTTTTACATTAGTAAGGCAAGGTGCGTAGCGGGAATGACTAGTCCCACACCCCTTATAAATAACAAGCATCAGGAAGAAATTCGGTTGTTGATTGAATCAAAATAGGTTGTTCGAGAATCTAATATTCTTTCTTACTACCTATATGAAAGACTATTAGATTCTAAAGACTTTCGTATTCATAGACTGATATTGGATAGTGAGAATCTTTATTGCCCCGGTCAAACTTGCACCTTCTATTGTCTACACCCTTAGCTTTTGGATATAAGTTTGGCATATATTTTCTTTCTATCGGATGCGGCAAGGCTTGCTTATTTTGATCGTTGGACACATCCTCTAATCGGTCTGGAGCGTAAAGTGCTTCTGGATGTGAATAAGATTAAGAAAGGAGTGTCAGTTCAATGGAAGGCTTTTCATATACCGTATCACGCCTAGGAGACTTCCTCATCGCCAGGAAAGAAAGTAGGAAGCCTTGAGGTAAAGGAAGAAGACTTCTCTCTTTAGGACCGACTAGAGGAAGCTTCTTTTTTTCTATAGATAAGGCAGAGCCTTACTGATGCTCTCTTCGCCTGTCAAGGGCTGGTTCTTTCATATCCGAAAGAGGTTGATCCTAAAAAGTAAAAAGAGACCGAGGCGACCATAGAGAGGTTCGATAGGACCTGGGCTTTCCCTCTACTCTAACTCTAAAGTTCTTCTTTCCCGTGCTATCAAGATCAGGAGAGAGGCTTTGCGCAAGAAAGAATCTATCGCCTAGTCTAACTCTTAAGTCGGAACTAGAGGCAATTCATATTGGAAGGAGTAATTTGCTTTCTTCAGCAGCATCGAGGTATGTTCTTTTCCTAAATGTTGATGGAATTCCATTGAATAGAAGGAGACCTCTAACTCAAATACGTCAAAAACACTTCAGGTCTTCGCGTAAGGAAGAATTTTTCAATTATGGTATGGAAGAGAGCGACTTTCACTTCTCTTTCTTCAATTGAGTCAGAAGCTCCATTTCCCCAATACCCAGTCTCGACTTTCGGTGATTGAAAGAATGCATATCGAGGGAGTGAAAAAGATAGTCGAAAAGGAAGTATCACATAGTATCTCAAAGCCCTCCAATCCTCCTGTTTTGGGGTGATAACACTTGTAGCCCTTCTGAGAACTAGAGTACCCAACAAAGAAAGATTTGAAAGACTTATAATCAAGTTTGTTTCTGAGAGGACTCAAGTCATGAACAAAGCAAACACAACCAAAAACACGAGGAGAAAAAGGAAAGAAAGACAGGGGTGAGTCAGGTTTCAACACTTGAATAGGAGATTTACCACTTAGAACGGGCATACGATTAATCAAATAACATGCAGTTAAGACAGCTTCTTACCAGTATTAGGTACCTTCATCTCGGTGAGAAGAGCACGGGTAACCTCCAAAAGATGCCGATTTTTCCGCTCAGCAACTCCATTCTTTTGGAGGAGTATATGGACAGTACTTCTGTAAGCGAATCCCTCCTGGCCTCAGTTAGAAGGTTATCTGCCCCGCCTTGACTTTCGGTCTTGCGCATTCAAGCGTTGAATAAGGCCTAAGAAGGGCTTTCCCGAGGCTGGGCGTAGATGTATCTATTCGGGGTCGAAACCCTCATTATTGATCATCTTGGGAAGGATCGAGTGGGATTTACGGAACCATGGACCATTACCATCGCTCCTGGGGGTCTTGTTACCATCACCGATCAGTTCGGACGGGCATGGCGCACGAAGCCCTCAGAGAAAGCATTCCCTTATCCGTCGCGAAATCAATCTGTTGTGTTATCATCCCCGGCGGAATCTCGAATCGGAGGAACCGAGCTCATTCACAGCGGATGAATTCGCGGGACCAACTAGACAAAGAGGAGGGAAGAGCGTTCTCCCCAACCGAGAGAGGGAGAGAATGGATGGGAACATCCGAAATGAGTATTAGGTTGGACCAAGGCTACACCGGCCAATGAAATAGAATAAAGGCTCGACCCGCCCTTGCGTAGAGATGCAATTAGGGAGATGCGTCGAGGGTAGACCTTGATATCGAATAACCTTTCGAGCCTTCCCCAATGGATCTCTATCCTCCTTTGAAACCAATAGAAGTTCACTGACCTTCCCTGTAAAACATAACCCAAGGTAGGATCGAGAGGAGAAGAATAGGACTCTTGCTAGTATCATAACCTCTCGATGGGAGAATGAAACCATTAGTGGAAAGATCTGTTCTTCGATCTGCATTAGGAGGGGGCGATGAAAGCAATATAGTCTCGTTAATCCTCCTGGCCTTTCGAATGAAAGACATGTTATGAAATATCCCGGCCGGGTCCTGGGTCCAACAGCCGGATCGATTACAAGTCATCTCCTAGCCTTCTTTTCCTTTTTAGTCGGGTGGTTCAAACTAAATGAAAGAAAGGTCGAACAACTTCTTCTATTGAATGGGCATCTGGTTCCTGGGCTAAAGCCCTAACAGCCTATTGATCGGGAAAGGAAGTTCCAATGAAAGCCTTTCAAAGGTTATACATTAGCGATTGATCGACCGGAGTGCTTTCAATAATAATAATAAAAGCCCTCGATCGAGTAACTGGGGAGCAGGGGAAGGCGAAGGAAAGGCTTAGCCTAGCCAGAAAGAAAGTAACTTCACTGACTTAATGTCAGAGATTGAATTAGAATAGGAAGTTGTTCCAGAAGGAGCTCTGCAGATGCATTACCGGCTAACTATCAATTGAATAATCGAAGAGAGATGGGCGTATAAAAGAGATCAAAGGAAGGGAGCATATTATCTTTTCCTGTGAGCATCTTTCTCTCACAGTTGTCTATACCGCGGATCTAACGGCTATGTCCGGATCTAACTCTCTTTCTTTATTATTACACGTTCGGGATCTTCAAATGTATGTCGTAAGTAATGTAAGAAATCGGAGGCTCTTTAAAACTTCCTTAAATTAAAGGTGCGAAGCGGCTTTGCCCCTTACCTTCTTTGCTTTTCTGATCTCATTGTGGAAGTACCGTGTAGAGATAGGCACCTTATCTATGCAATAACGATCTCACTCTTCAAGACAGATTCGTGAAAGGTCAATCTACGCCATGGAAGTTTCATTGCTGAATGACTTGTCTGCTACCAACTCCTTCCTTTCCATAAAGCAAGAGACTACTGGGCTCCGCCCTTTCTCTTTTTTTTTGCGGCCAAGCCCTAGCCGCCTTATTCAGAAATTATCCGCCCTTGACCGGAAATGCTTTCTTTTCCTAAGAGGTCTATCCGAGCTCTAGAAGATCTTACCCCAGGTGCTCACAATTCTTCCCCCGCTAATGCCTTAATATCAGAACTGGGAAGAAATTAAGAAACTGCCTTCTCACTCCTATCTTCATCCTTGTCTGGTCCACGAGGAACTGGAAGAGTAGTCAAGGGAGATGGGCAAAGCAGGGCTAAAACACTAGGCTCTGAGACCGGGAAAGAGGCTGAAGGTCAAAAGCAAGGCGACCAAAGGAAGGAGAGGTGGGGAGTCAAATGCAAGGACGAGGGGGAGGGCAGCAGACCTATTACTAGCTTGGGAAGGGGAAGCTGGATTTGAGAAAGGGAAAGGGTCGGAATCGAATCCTTAAGCAAAGCAAGGGCGGCTTGGGGGCAAGGAGATCACATCTTTCTAAGAGATCGGGGTAAACAAGCAAAGAATCTATTCGCGGGAAGTGGCATATAAAATAGGAAATGAAAGCGACGTGTGTAGCTGACCAATTGCAAGGGCTGAGCCTATAACCGACCAGTCTTTGTGATTTGATTGCTTATTCGAAGGCAGACTTGGACTCCTTTCCTTCGGCCAGGCACCAAAGCAAGCAAGAGATTGAAAGGGGGCATGGGAGACAGGAAGTATTGCGAAGAAGGGACGCTTCATTCCATTTAGCAAGAACCCGAGCTAAGAGCAGGGCAGATGAAGTCGACAAATCGGGTTTAAAAGCAAAGGCCCACATATAAAGCATTTTAATTAAAAACCTATCTACTCTACGATTTTGCCCATAACTCAACTCCAGTTTTTGACTAATTCCCATTTCCGGTTTTCAGCTCTAAGCAAGAAGAAGCAAACGTAGGGTGGTCGAAAATCAGTGACTGCAAGGGATGTGAAGCCTTCTCAGTCGATTCTCACTTTCCGACTTTATAAGCGTTGATTCACAGCTATATATGCTCGCATAGCATATGTAAGGTAACGGAGTGCTGTTCAGGGGCTTTGATAGAAGATTTCGTTGACCAGGATGCATCTTTTACCAGCGAGTCAAGAGAGCAGTCTATAAGTATATATAAGAAGGATGAAGCTAAGCTAACGGAATAAGCTGTCCGCGTGGGAGACAAAGAAAGATCTGATCTGGGAGAGGCTTCGAACGAGTGTTAGCGAGTATATAGAGCTGAGCGAGTAAGCATACCCGAAAGGATAAAGAGGAGAGACTCAGCAGTTCAAGCCTATGTGACCAATGCTAGCATAGCTCTTTCAACCTTAGGGGATTCAGCTCTATCAATTCCGATTGAAAAAAGAGATACAATCTATTCATCTGATTCACTGTCACAACCCAATAGCAGATCTGTGGGCATTGGGACTGCTTTGCTCCTTCTCTGTGCACATTCGATACATCCACCGTCACTTCTTCTTTTCTTAGACCGTTCGTGCCTCATAGCCAATGGCTCACTTCCTTTAAGATGCCGATGGTATCTAGATACTTTCAATCCCCTCGGATTCTGCTCTATTAGTAGAATCCCCAAAAGCGGAAGAAGCGAAATGGTAAAGGTCCATTCCCTCGACTTCACTATTTACGCTTCTCCTCAACCGGTGCGGCCAATCGCCCTCTTCCTTCTTCCATCGTTTTTATCATCCAACATCGATCTCGGCTTCCTTGACAAAGCAATGTGAGCAACGTGCTGAGATAGATCTAGAGGTTTGACGTGCCAGGGCAGCACTTCCAATGTGAGGAAAGAACACAAGACCATACAGATGGCATCGCGAATCCCGTAACAATGTAGACTAGACTAGACTGGACACCACATCTTGATCAGTTTGTTACTGCGGAGCGAACAAAATCCTCTTTATTTGGAGTGAAATCTTGTCCTGAAGTTTGGATATTAGGTTGGTGATTCGATTCCGAGTTACCCTTTTTTGATCAGCATTCCCATAACGATAAGCCGCCCTCTTTCTCATTGGAGTAGGAAGAGATAGGGCATCAACAAAGACATCTTTAGAATCTTATACATAATCAACAAGAGAATGAGCTAAAGCTGAGGCTAGAATAGGGGGTGGTGGAAAGGTTACTCTTTCGCAATTCAGAAAGCTGTTCTAAGCCCCTTCCAACCCCACCACCGGATCAAGGGATTACTTGCCCGAGGAGTCTAGCTTAACCCAGCCCAACCACTCCTGTAAGTGCTACATCGAAGAAAGGAGCTCTCGGTACTTAATCATGAGCGAAACATCATACATGTGAGAAGCTTTATTCAAATCAATTTAGTGTTCAGTTGACCCTACCATTAATGAGATATACTCGAAAAGGAAGACTCTATCCCTTGCCCGGCCAGTGAAGAATGCATCTCGAAAGAAGCAGTTGGGAAAGGAGATTGGGGCTGGACCGGATAGAGCTTTGCAATTCAAAAGGTTGCCTTCCTCTATCTCATAGTACGGAGTAGAAGGTAGGGTAAAATTACCGCTGAAGTGATGCTTTAATTTAAGAAAAGAAGGAGAATGGAATGCTCATTGGTGTTTAGGGATCACCCATACTTCCTTTGGTCTACGTACGAGCAGAGATCGCTAGGTTCGGGTCCTCCCCTTCTCTAGTTCATCATAGCCGCTCTCCATCCCAATTGGTCATAGGTCCCATTACTGCCATGAAGCCTCAAGGAAAGATGGACTTCTGGTTCTTGTCCGAGAGAAGCATACGTTCGGTTCATCGCATACACCACTTTAGGTAGGCGCACACGAGGGATTGGTTCCAGTCGAGAGAAGAACTTGTGAGAAAGAGGCAAGGCCACCCGCTCCTTACCTTTAGTTCTTTACCCAAAGACTGACCAAAAGAAATGGTAGCTGGCTGGAGGTTTAGCAATAGCCCCCTCTAGCACTCTGTCCCCCAGGCTTGTGCTTGTGAGCCCGGTGCCGGATCGCTAGGCAAGGATCGAATCCGAAACAAAATGAAAGGAGGCTGAAAAGAGAATGACTTTGAACAGGGCAAGCCAAGTGAGAACTCAAGTCGAGATGGTCCTTACGATTCAGGCACTTTTGAATAGCATTCTGGTCTGGAAGATGTATAATAGGTATCGACCTCTATTGCTGCTGGATTCTCTTAGTCATAGTAAAAGAATGAATGGGGATTGGTAGGGATGTCCACAACGAGAATGGTATTGAAAGAAGTCTCTGAATGTGACCTTCCTCATTACGGAATCGACTCCCATTGCTATTGATTCTGGATTCTCTTTGTCAATGGATGGACTTGCCACCTCTCGAATTCCATTGTTGTTGCTGGCAGAGGTTCAAAATAAGAGGGTCAGAGGTGAGGAGCTAGATTCCCTTACCGCTGCTACGTTCATTTAAGGAAACTACTCAGGATTCTTCTTCTTGACCTTGATGTTGATGCCCGACCTCTTCCAAAGACGCAATCTCGCCCTTTTCTTTTGATTTCTCATGACCAACGAAGAGAATTGACAAAACGAGAATGAGACCAACTTACTAGAATTCCTCATTCCTCTCGTGCATCTCTGCGCGCTATCCCCATGTTGGTTACAACTCGCAATGGAGATCACTTCTCTCGCTTTTGATGGATGGCCGGATCGCGTGCGGATGTGGCTGCTAGGAAGGCTGCAAATCTCTCTGGATTCCCCCTGTCCCCCCCCGATTCCTATACTACTTGCGAAGAGGGGTACTTCGTTCGAAGATTGATTTCGTGATAAGATTGAGTGACCGAGATGGCCGATTGACAATGAGAACTTTCATTCATCTTAGGGATCCAGCTGCACTCGAGAGATTGGCATGCTTTGCTCGAGTCTCGGGTCTGGTATAGAGTCCTGTCTTCATTGCTTGTTCCCTTCTGAGAAAGCGTCAATGACTTCTCGTCCCTAGCGGCCATGGTCTAAAGGGAGGCTCACTTCTTCTCTCATGCTTCTGATGGATCTAGCAAAGACGCATCCACCTCTTATAGGCATCTGGTCACTCATTCGGATTGAGATTCATCCAAGTCTACCGTAACGGCTGCTAATCCCTCCCTATTTCACTTTGACTCTTTTCAGGGCGGGAAAAAGACCGGCTCTCTAGTGATGTCATGGAAGGGGGCAAGGTGCTGACCGATGTCGATTAGGAAGCTGCTCCTGTTGTAAAGAAGTGAGGCAGCGAAGAAGAAGCATTGACGCATGAACCTGTCCGTCCTTCTTTATGGAATGCTCAAGCCTAGTGAGAACTCAAGTCGATTCGAATGACTGGATCCGCTGGAACTAAGGCTATTTCCAATGCCCGAAAGGAAGGCACTTGAAAGAGTGGTCAGTGAGTCTCATAGCCATACGAGAGCTTGAAATTACACCCTAGAAGGAGTTAGTCAAAGCCTACCTTTCGTTCTGATCGTGACAAAAGTTCTGTTAGGTTCTTAGTAGCCCGCTCCCCCCTTACTCTATATAAGGCGGTAAGGAGTCTTCTGTGTGTTATAATCTTTACGGGGATGAATCGCATATGTTGCTTGAGAATTGCTCGGGAATTCATTGATAGTTACTTTGCCAGGTTCTAGAGGGGCTACTCTTCTTTTTTGTCGATCGAGCCGCTCTCCCTCATTCCACTCGTCCAGCCCTCTTCACGAACTTGTACAATCGATGCCACAAAGATAGCCAACTCTATTATCAAAGAAATAAGGAAACGGGCGACGATTTGGCACCAGATATCCGGAGGTGTGAAAAGAGCAGCTGTGAGAAGCGGAAAAACCATCAAAAAACGACGATTGTTCGTGGAGGTTTCCACAGAAAGACCCCTCGGTTCTGGCAAACGGATCACAATTACAGGTACCTGGGAGCATACCGATGGAATGAACGAAATACGAACAGTTAACATAATATAGTCATAGATCTTAGGTTGTAACTTGATCATGAGCGAATTTGTTGATGTTGCACCCACGAAGTATGGAAAGTGCCAAACATTGGGAACTACCCGGGGAGGAGTTAGGAACAGGAACAAGGAGAAGCGAGAACCACTTAAATGGAGGAATCGATTGTATTTCGTCCTTTCTTCCCCATAGCAACTGGGGATCAAAAAGCACCAAATTTGATGACTTATTAAAGGAAAGACGAAGTAAGAGCATGCTATTGAAGACGTTGCAACATATGTCGAGGAGGCCTCCGTTGATTGTGTACAAACAAAATACGAGTCCAAAGGCAGGGTAAGAAAGGGTTTAGCTAATGGAGATATTAACTCTTCCGGAAACCAGTAACGCGTAAACCATGTCAAAGCAAGACCGATCAATATCCGAACGGAACGGATTCGAACTTCTCCTAGAATTGTTTCCGGTGCGAAATGAAATTCATAGGATATATGAGTAATTCAAAGGAAAAATAGAAAGATTGATTCCAACTAACGACAATCATGAGGGTTTAGAGAGATTCTTATAGAAAGGAAGAATCTTATCACCAATGTCGATGTCATGCAGATGCTTTTTGTAGTTGGATAGAGGGGAGAATGAATTTCTCTTTCTTCTTCCAATCCATGCTATTTAGCGGGAGCAGGAGCGAAATGAATGTATGCTGGCCTTTTTCAAACAAAATAGGGCGGATTCGCCTAAGCAAAAAAGGGAGCAGGAGCAGCAGATACGGCCAATCCCCAGTACGGGCGGTAGCAGTGGAATACCTCCTTGGCTTGGCTTGAACAAAGAAATTCTACCGAACAACTAGCAGCAACAATTGCTTTAGCTGGAGCTTCTGACCTAAGATATGAGTTGTTCCCGCGAAGAAGCGAGTGAGTCAGGCTTCGGCCAAATCCTTCTTTCCTTGCTTTCTACGCCCCTTTTACCCTTTGGAAGCAGCTGTAGAGATCGGAGCGGATTCCTGCCCTGCCAGAGTCTGACCCCCCCAAACTCAATAGGGAAATATGCTATTAGGATAGAAATTCTTTTGTCAAATACATATTATAGGTTATTCAAGAATCGACGTTCATATCGCCGAAAAGAATACGTTACCATCTTTGTCACATCTTTTGGATTTACGCCTACAACCGGATGCCTTTTTTTGTGTAATGCACCCATACCATAGCTTAACCTTAGACGTACCGTACTTCCTCAAGATGAACCAGCTGTATCGATTCTCCAATCCCTGGACTTTCGCTTCTAGCACTGACATCTAATTGAGTAGCGAGTTGAGCCCCTACTATGACTAAGAGAAGCTCATCGTCCAGGAGAAGAACCACTCTACTTCCCGCTTAGAGCATGAAAGGGTCCGGAATCATAGGATCGGAACAAGCTTTCTCTCCAATCCACTTGCTTCAGACGTAGGGAACGGAAGGTCTAGCTTACGAAGGTTTTGCAGTTTGTCTCAAGAGGGGCCGCTGAACGACCACTCTTAGTGGCGTAAGCATGGACTGATGTAGGATTTTAGGGTGAGAATAAGATATAACAAAGGGGAACCCCTACGCCCTCAGATGGGGAAGGAAAGTCAGAGATGGTTAGCGGTTCGAGCCCTTCTCCCACAATTGGGAAGAGCCAGTTGATCAGTTGCAGATCGCCAAAAGCATAATCTTTCGTCTGGGGTCTCCCCGGTTGAAACGAGCATTTATGAACCAATTTCAAGTCTGATCTTGGCAAGCTGCTACCAAACCACGCATCTGGTCGCGAGCACTAGAAAGTTTTGAGTCTACTAAGAAGAGAAATGAGAAGAAAGAAGATTGAATAGGGAAAACCCGGAAGGCAGAAACTTCCACTCCTGGTGGGGATCAAAGGGCAGATATAGCTAGTGTGCCGCGAGGGGATCAGGTAGACAGTCTTATGGGACCCGCGCGGGGAGCTGTGCGGGCAGTGTGTGAAATGACCTATGTGTTCGGGAAGTTCTAGCTAGTGTACCGCGGAAGATGGAAGGTGGCAGAGAGAGCGGCAAGAAGAATATGCTCTTAGGCAGACTAGGCTCTGAGGAAGAAGAGAGCAGCTAAGAAAGAGAGTAGCTTGGTCTTCATTGCGCACCAGCCGGAAGGTGGTTCTATGCTTCTATTCATCCTTCCATCTGTTAGTTCAATTAGTGGTCTAAAGGGGCTTTAGCAACTCGACTGGATGAAGGAGAGGGCCCGAGGTCTCAAGCCTTCCCTCACTTGGTGCATCATTAGTTGGAGCTGGCTAAGCTGTCCATCCCAAGCGGATAGATTTTCTCGTTCTCCTGCCATCTCTCATAGAGCTGAAGGAGGCCGTCCAACCCATCCTATCAGTTCCATCTCGCATTGAGAAACCTGCCATTCGGAGTCAGTGCCCGGGCGTAAAAGTTTCTTCTCTTATCTTAAGATATTTCGAGTTGGATGAAAAGAGCGCTCCTAAATGTAGCCGTTCTCTTATATACGATACCACCAAAGACATCTTGGTACTTCCATCCGCCAATCAATCAAGGCTAGTGGAGCAAAGGGAACCCTGCGATGATTATAAGGGCCCAAGCGAGTCTTCCTTAGTTTACTAGAAGTGCTTTAAGGAAATGTGCTTTACCCTTATGACGAGCTATTCGAACTATACTCATCCGAGACAAGCCTGCTCAGCCAATTTTTTCTCCTTGTCCGAGGAAGCATAGTCAAGTGTCAAAGACTTTTACCACTTTCTGATTGCTGGTCAATGAAAATCCTAGATCCTTAGCTCTATCCTTTGCTGGCTGGTCTTCCCACAGGGCCTACTCCATGCTCTTTGCTTTATTGGTGGATGGGGAAGAACAAAGTTAGACTGTCTCTGAGCAGCGAAACCTACGACTAAGGTATTTAAGTTTGATAGCATACAAGAAAAAAAGTAGTTTTGTAATCTTATCAAATCGGTGTTAAAAGAATCGCCTTTTCAAACCAAAAATGAGCGCTTTAATGCGTGGACCGTAAGCCCCTACTCCTAAGTTGTTTCGAAGTTAAGTCCCTTCAAATATGAGTGTCAGACTTGCATTACATTATCTCCTGTGCTAAAGCAACTAACTAGAAATCCGCTTTTCCTGGATCCGACAAAGCACTAACCAGTTTAGGCTCCAGCAGTCCGAGCACAGTCAATGGGACAAGACAAAGAGTGGAAGTCGAAGCAAAAGTATACCGCATAGAGAGGCTCTCATGAAAATGATAGAGTCGTGGAATTCCATCCAAAAGGGAAGTACTAGTTTTTCCACAAAGAGAAACTTTCATGTCCAGAAGATTAGTGAGCCGGGGCAGAAAAGTGAGTCTCAGGAAAGGCAAAAAAGTTGTGCTCAACCGAGTTTGAGAAGACAATTCAAAAAAGAAGAAGGCAAGCGGTCCCCCCCAATCATCGGTCAACTGAGGTTCAGCCTACTCTGAAACTCGCTTATTCCTCTCTAACACTTAGTTATCGGGTCCGAGTACCAAACTCTGTTTGCTCAATGAAAAGTAAAGGTAGTCCACCCGCGTCGTCAAAGAAGATATCATGATGCTAGCTTTTGCGAATGACGACAATACAGTGATTTCGGCTTTGACTTTTTTTTTTAATTTAAAAAGGTGACATTGTAGATTTTTTCTTACTTGTTGAAAGCCTATAGTGATGCTATGTTATAATGACAATAAAGTAGTTACAGTAGTCTGCCTATAGTCTCATTCATTGACGTCGATAACGAGATTACACTCTCGTTGACTACTTGTTTCTAGTCTAGTGCGACAGAGAATGCAAACAAAGAGAGTCGCCGCTGCCTCTTCTGCGAAAAATGTAGATAAAAGGATTTACTATATGAAAGTCTTACAGGAGATTGCTTCTTCTTTCCACTGGACATCCTACATTCTAAGAGGGGAATCCGCTTGGAAGAAAGGATCACTGCTTAGGTAGCCGACCAAAAGATGGAAGGAAAGGGTTCTGACACTATCCCATCCTCTTTCGCGGGTTTCTCAGCTCACAAATCAGCCACAGCCACTGTCCTTTGATGGCTCTCCGCGTCAACAAGTTCGAATTCTGACTCAAAGACCATCTAGCTAGTCGTCTTCCCTAGAGAGTTGGCTGATCCAATCCGGGGTCTCTCTTGAACCAGCCAACTCTCTCACAAGAATGGTCCGCCCCAGCGGAAAGCGCCTCCACTTCAGCGAGCAAGTTGCATTCCACATGGACATTGAAAGTCGATGAAGTAGGTCTCTGTCTTCTCATCCAAGATGACTCAAAAGGAGGAGGGGAAGGCTCAGAAAGAGGGTCTTACTAAGCAAGAGGGTAGCGGGCAAAACAGGGCTTTTCTTTCACTCCAGAGCAGCTACTATAGTGGAAGAGCTACTATTCCATAAGCTAAGCCAGACGAAGGGAGATCTATTTCAGAAAGAAATTTTCTGATTGCCTTAACCGTCTTATAACGCTCAGCCTCGCTCCTATCGTCTCGGAAGTCTAGGATTCCTTGCTTTCGTCTTCTGGTACAAATAGCAGATGAGAGAGCCCTTTCGCACTGATTGCCTGCGATGAAAAAATAAGAATGAAGTAAGATATTCGAGGAAAGACTAGATATGTCCCATACGAGACGCTATAAACTATTTTAGTCTAGTAGCTTAGCTCTTGAAGGGGGAAGCGCATAATGGAATAGTATATGAAGAGTTTTTTATTCCATTTGATCTCCCCTGCCTTCCACTTGAAGAGTGTTCTAAAGAGTATAGTCTCATCAGTGAGAGAAGCATCCGAACAAGCAGTGGGTGCAGAGGCGAACTATCCATCATTTGGATTCGATCCATCAGTCCCAGTTCTGTTCCCGTGCCAGGCGGGATATCAAATCCTGGGTTCTCTGCCATGGTGAGTAGACAGGATTCATAGCTCTATATTACCCACGTATACACATGTTAGTGAGAGGTCCACTTCTTTTTCCGTTGGGCGGCAGCTAGAAATGCACTATTCTTGCTTCCAGCTTTCCTTTTTTTCTTTCAATTTCACGACCATTCACTTCAATTACCCGGCCTTAACGGATGCGGGCTTGTCTTATTCAATAAGTAGGTGCTGCTTTCAGTTGGAAAGGGAAAGCCAGTAAGTTTTTACAGTGTTAAGCATATAGCTTGTTCCTGATCTCTTTCTTCATTTGCTCCTGGATTACTTCTTCGTATTTGATGCTTTCTTCCTTCAATTAGAAAAGGAGCTAATGGAAACTCAGGAGCTTCACTCAGAGCAATTAAGCTCTTTTGGGGAAGTCAGAAGTTCTTCCACTCGGAATTGCATAAGAGAAGAAAGCTCCACAGAAGACTCCGAAGGAGTAGGAATTGGCTCACTAGGTTCTACAACTAAAAAGTAGTCAAATCGCAAAACTCCTTCGATGCCTACTTACTTAGGTCTAGCTGACCCAGCTTGAAGTCTACCAACCCTTTTCAAGTCGGGAATGCCACATCAGTCTGATATTCTCATATGTTGACTTGCCCCCAGCCCTCTCTCTCGATGTGGTGCCTTTCACTCTGCTCTGTCAACACTTTCTCGCAATGCCGAAAGGTAGGATTTCAGGTCTTTTCCCAAGCTATGAATCTTCATCAATGGCATAGTAATAAGAGATAAAGAAATTCTTTTCATCCGCTTGTCAATTCTTGGTATAATACTTACTTGTAATCTAACTATATAACCTAATTGCTTTGGTATCTGCCTCTTTGCCTCCCACTCTGAACCACAGCAGCGCACATTTCCCTAATAACAAAAAAAAGTTATCCTCCTTACTCAATTGTGAATCTAATCCCTTATGAGTACAATTTGTAACAACATTTTTTCTCTTGCCCACCCTTTCTTTGAACCTTGTCCATGATCAAACTTAAAGATATGTAAATCAATGATCGAACTTCTAACATCTCCTTCAATCCATAAACACGTAGAACCATCAAACCAGAGACCAAAGCAAAGCAGAGCTCAACAAAACAAAATACCGGAATTCCAGTCAAACAAAATAGAAATTATTGAAGCGAAGTCTTTCCATTCCTAATTGTTTGGACAAAGCCTAAGACGATTTTGAAAGTCTTTCTCACTTTTCTCTTCTCTTAATAAGTTCAAGGCTGTGTTTAGCCTCCTCGTGTGCGCTCCCAATCGTGGACCTTGACTCTTAACTCTATATGTGCTTTATCTCGGGTTCCCCATGAAGGTAGAAATCCCGATTTTGGTAAAGGTCATCGAGGATCTCGTCGATCTTTACCCGCTTCTCGGCGTTCGCCGTTTCAAGGTGAAGATCCTCGAAAATACTCTGAAGAACGTCGTTCTTGGGTTGTCTATGCTGGCAAGAGCGAATAACTTTTCTTATTCGCTCTTTCAAGACCGAAATGGATGGTGGTTCAGGGTTCGGCGGGGTGTGGCTTGTGGATGGTTCGGACGCGGCATTTACCTCCGAAAAGTTTAGGTATTGTTGCCAACTCCCTTCGTAAGCTTACCTGTTACCTACCTCACCAATTAACTACTTCCTATAGAGAGAGGGTCCCCACCTTTCTGAACTGGAATATCCTCCTCGATCAGTAACATCAGCACATTGATCAATTGAAGCGGGCTTCGAAGCCATACATTCAACTTGCTAAAAGAAGTGTATACCATTATTGATGGTGCACGAGCGATCGTCATCTTATTCTAGCTTTCTTTCCTTTTTTGGAAGCATTCCTCTCTTTCCAGTGGTCGAAGCGGGCCATTCCCTTCTTAGCCTTCCAAGCTTTCCGGGCTGTCTAGGAGTCTTCCATCCTTCCACGCTTTCGGGGAAATGCTTTTTAACTGCTTTTCGGTCAATAGTTCGTAGTTCTTAGGTTACCCGAAAGATAGTTACTAAACCGTTTCACCCGAAAACTGGATCACAGGATTAGACAGATTCCTCCATTCACTTGTTTCCTTCTACTTCTTGAGGAGCAACCCTCGAACAGTAAGAAATTATCAAAGATTTGGGAAGTAAACTGAAAGCTTAAAGGGAGCGAAAGCCACTCGACTGACAAAGTAAGGAGGAGGGGTTTACTACGTTTAGGAATAGGAGAGGAGCGAAGCAGCTCGACTGAAAGGAACGAAGTAGCTTGACCGCGTCTTCCTTACTTTATCAAGCTTTCTTCATATTATGATTCATTCTAGCTCTTAGAGATGGAATATTCTAGAATAGAATAGTGAGGAACTTTAGCCTTTCCGATCGTCTTTTCCTTTGTCAGCCTTCTCATTCGCTTAGGGGACCCCATGGGGGGTGTGGAACGTGGGTTCTCCGCTCTGGGAAGTTGCGTTGTAGCGCGTTTGGAAGCGAATGATAAGCTATACCACCAGGATGGACGGAGTTCAGGATTTCTCCTTGCTTGTAAGCGCGGTCGGGAAGGAAAGCAAAAGGGACTAAGCCCAGTTCTGAGCGTCAGGGACAGATCGTAGACCGCCTTTTTTAAAGAATAAAGTAAAGAAAGACTACGCACACAGACCATATCCTACCCCCGTCTGATTCATTCCCCCCTTTGAATAGAAGAACCTATTACTCCTCCAAGCAGCCGGCAGATGCTGATCCGCCAAAACATTCGGAACTCTATCCCCCACTACCTCTGCTCGACAAGGAAAAGAATAGGAAGGATTGCTACTACATTACGAAGGTGGGAGAGCTTTCATCCTTTCTTTAATAGTTTATTCCATTTCTAGCCACAGATGAAGAGCTTATTATCATCCTCGGTGACCTACCTGGGGAGCTAACTGCGGCGGCATCTCTCTGCAATTTCTTCCCTAACAGCGCTTAATAATGCAAATGAACAGATCTTGGGGCCTAGCGTCCTTGAATGGAAATCATTCCCTTTATCTGCTGCTCTAAACCTGGCCGCATTGAGAGTGGAAAAAGAGGTTACACGAATCGACTTCCTATTCCTTTTCACTGGCACTTCTGTTAGCGAAGGCAGCAGGCTAAGAATCAGCCCCCTTTTCTCTTTCTTGGGGAATTGTTAGCATTCTCCTCCCGATCCTGGTCTAACCGTCTGCTCCCTTCTCATTGGCCTTCGGCTTTCCCAAGCTGCAAACCACTCACCCTCCCTCCTTTCATGGAAATAGGCTTCTTCATGTCTTTGCTCGAATGCAAGACTTATGTCTCTTTTTTCCATTTATAAAAAGTAAGATGAATCTACGCTCCTCGGCCTATAGTAAGTGAATGAGAGGGTATGGGGTTCCGGGTCTTTTCCAGTCAAAATTGACTAATAGGCAATCCCTTTTTGCCGTGATAATGTGAAAGGACTCAATTCCTTCTTTCTTCCCCAGCGAAATGTAGCTTTAACCGCCTTCCCGCAGTCGCATTAATAAGAATGCTTTTTTCTTGAAACTCTTTACTCCTTCACCCGTAGCAAGTACTCATTTCTCTTTAGTTGTTTTCTTACTCTATCCGGCTATTGAACCTGGTTTCCCTCTGCATATGGTAATAGAGAGCTAGGCAGCTTAGAGAGCTCCTCAAAGGGCTAGTTCTCACTCAGTCTTCCCACCTTGCACCTGGCTCTCCATCTAGTCTATCAGTAAGCATTGGCTAAGCGAAATCTCTTTGTCTTTTCAGTCTTCGATTGGTCCATCAGTTTCAGTTTTTGAATAGCCACGCCGGGCTCAGTTTGGGCTTTCCAGTCTTTGATGAAGTAAGGTTAAAGACTTTGGATTCGGTCCTCTCTTTTCAGTGTGCTAAGTCTTCGAAGCCTTGTGTTTCAGTAAATGGTCTTTCAGGTCTAGCCCCATAGCCATAGCTCTAAAGGGTTCCCCTTTTTAGCACCATTTCCCTATCCTATCGTCGAGGGGCACCGCTTTTCTCGCCTCTCTCTCTTTTTCTTCCTTCGGTCTTGAAAAAGTCCTATAGTCTAGGGCGATTTACTGTCTTCCAACTAGTCCCTCACCCTCAGTTACCTCAATCAAAGAAGATGGATACCGTAGCCCCCTTTCTAGTATTCTATCCAATCTGTGTAAAGGCTAATCCTTCTGACTTTAGGATAATTGTATCCGCCTTCGAGTGAAATCGTATCAGCCAGTCCGCGAATCAATCCTATCAGCCGATCAGCCTAATACTTAAGTTAAGGACTGAGTTTCCTTTCTTCCTACCTCAGGTCATGTGTAATAGCCGGAGGGCAGAATTCGTATCTGTCTGTCTGCAGTCCGTATGTAGGTATGTCCAGTGGTCCAGCCAGTCGGTCAGTTGATAGTTTGATCGAGGGCATGAAGGCTAAGGTACCTTCCTAAACTGAGATTTCAATCTCAAAAATGTTTTCAAAGTCTTTTTGGCTTCAAGGATGTCCCGTCTAGTGGGAGAAGTGGTCCAAAGCGAGAGTCTTTCGGGTCTATACCCATAGCCGTTGCCCTTCTTTTGGTACGGTGTAATAGCCCCGGGTGGAATTCCTTTCTATCTATCATCCCGTACTCTCATTCCAACTTCTCTTAGTTAGTCTTTCCTTTGATTCTGTCCTCTCTTTGTTAGGATTTTTTTCCTTTCGTCTGTCGCGCGACGAACCAAAGTCACGTTCGAATAATGGAAGTTCGCGGGTTGAATGCCTGAAGTGTTTGTTCAAATCAAATTCGTGACAGCTCAGACTTTATTGAATTCTTTATACAACAATGGTTTCAACTTCCTAATGCTAGTTACCAAGGATTGCTGTCGAGATTCTATGAGGTCTACCGCTCCGTGGGCATCCACATGCCAATTTGTCCACCTTCTTTAGCCACCCCCTGAAACCGGTTGAGGAAAAGGATGGGGGAAGCTAAGACGGGACGAAGGGATTCCGGACTCAAAGGTGATGGCTTTCGATCCGCGGGATTTGCTACTGTCAGATATTGCACTAGAAATGGAATGGAGGAGGCAGAGGTGACTGCGAGGACGGCAGTAGTAGCCGCATGCAGTTGATTCGGGACCCGTTCCAACATCCAAAGCTAGATACGAATCCAGATGTAAATGAAGCGCCTGCACCTGTTCAGAAATATATGACGCTAGTGAAGCATTCAAGTATAGCTGAGCTACCAAACGAACATTGGGCAGATTCCCATTGTAAGCCAGGAGTGAAGGCGGAGCTGAAACCGGTTCAACCCGAAATGTAGATAACCTAGCTTATTCGCTCCTTAACCATAGAACCAAGTACTCGCAACTTACTCCGACTTCTCGCTTAGAGCGGATTTACGTGACGTGACGGCTTGAAGTCGTTTCGTACCTAGGCCGATTGAGCGAAGCGATTCTTCGTTTCCGTTGAAAGCAAAGTCAGTATGGTGAGTTAAGTTGAGATCTTTCGTTGCAGCAAGGGAATGTGATCTTTCTTTCGTGTGCCGTTGATATGCCGTGTTGTTAGCAGTCCAGTCAATGTTTGAGGTAGCAGTAGCTACTGAGTCCGTTAACTGGGTAGTGAATGAATGGTTTCTTCGCTAGCTTTTGTTCTTTTTAAAGCTTCTTTCCTTCCCTAAGGAGGAGTTGAATCTAGTGAGTTAAATAGCCGTGTAGCAATTACTGTTTTCTTTTTTTCATCTCGATTTTGTGTGAAGCATGAATGAGAAAGGTACGGACTTAGCGAAACCTTGATCTCCCAGAATCCAGGCGCATAACAGCAGAGTCGTATCCTGCCGGGCTTTTATCGTCAGCTAGACGTAGTTCCCATCTCTCTTCTCTCAAGCCCTTTAGTTGCCTGTCAGGTCTGGGTGAAAGGTCCTTACTAAGGTTGGATTCGGACGTTGGGGTTTTGTCCTGCTAATAGCTACTTGAATAAGATCGAGTGGACACTTCGGTTAGGATCGGTCAGTTGCACAACTTCATCAGAGGTTAGTGCCTTCGGGTCCAAAAAGGGTGGCTAGGCCTTGCGCCTATTGAAAGAAAGTCGCCTCCTCCCTATATGGGGAGGATCAGCACTTCACACTATAACCTTCACGTCAAAAGAGTCAAAAAGATAATACAAGTTGCGCATCCTTCTAATCCACAGACAGCTTCCAGTCATCCGTCGTTGAAACAGTTTCAGCAAAGCAAACGAATAAGGCTAACTGAACTACGTCGCGAACCGAAGGAAGAGGAAGAATGCTATCTCTTCAAATCGAATTTGGCATTTTATAAAAGCTAATAAATGTGTGGACAATCAGAGGAAGCTCAGGGCTGGGCGACCCTTTGCTTGTTGTTGTGCTTTAAACTGTAGATGAGCTTAGTCACCCTCACCGTGTCAGCAGTAAGGGGAGGAATCTCTGTTCGAGCGCAAGGATAGCCCTCGGGGAAGCCCCGACTCATACGCGTGGTTCAATATCGTTGCCCACGTTTCTGGTCGGTCGGTTTTTTTGTAATTTATCCTAAATTTAGGACGACATCTTCGGTTCACCGAGACTCCTAAGAGACTACGGGACCTGTGACGGCGGGGCAAAGAAGCGGGAATAAGACTTTAATGAGGCACCCAATCCCGATAGGCGGAGAAGGGGCGAATCCAAGTTCATATTCCTCTTACTAGAGCCATTGAGCAGCGGAGAAAGGACGAAAGTAGGTGGTGGGCCCTAGCGATCTCTAAACCCACGAATGGAAGCTCAAGAGATAGAACGCATTCCCTCGATCGCGAGTAGATCTATAATGGGAAAGCTCCAAGTAAGATCCCTTAGGGGTTAGCTGAACCGCTTTCAAAGGCTTTCCTGCCCCTTTCATCTATCTATCTCGGCTAGTAAATAGATTAAAGAAAGAAGGGCTTTCCCGGCTCCAACCCAACGACTGCTGATTCGTATTCGTCAGTGAGGCTTTCTACTGATTTCAACTTTTCTGCTCTGGGGAATAAAAGCTATTGAGCGTGGGCTACAGCTGTTATCCCAGCCAGTGAGTGTCTCATTCAACTCTTTCTAACAAGGAGGAACGAGTACTATATTGATTGGAAGGAAGGAGCCCCATACCTACAAAAAGAGGACATGCCTCGCTGTGCCCCTATCATCTTTGTGAGTGGACGACCCTTCTTTTGCTGTTGTTTGGGAAGGCGGATGTACTACTTGGATACGAAGGGAAAAAGGCACACAGGCGCCAGAAGTGAAGGTGGAAGGCTAGAGGGAGGATTTCATTGATTGATCTGCGTTGGCGTGCCAGGGCTTATACTTGATACAGTATAGTACGGATGAGCTATGTTAGGCCGATCATAAGCTAGTTCCTCCAGATTGTCATTTCGCGGCCTCGGATACAAAGAAAGGAGGTGCTCTATTGAGCCTGTAATGGTAATCCTTTGCTTGCGGTCAGATCAATTACTTGCACTTGGCGAAAGAAGTGACTTGCGCGGAGATATTCACTGGGTGAGAGCTTTCGAGCTCAACCCTTGCTTCGGCGCATGACGCGGCCCCTTGTGGATTATCCTTTGTTTTATTCCGTGATCTGGCTGTTGATCCCTCATCTGTCTGATATAATGAACTGGAAAACAACCTGACGTCTGATTCTGCCTGTGCCAAAGTGTCCCGCTCTGGTCAATCGCTATGATCCATGGTATTCTCGCTGGATTATGACCAACAAATATGATTGATACTTAGTTGTTCCTTCCTCTTCCTCCATCACAAAGAAAGAACCCACCAGTGTAGCTCGCAGACGAGGGGGGAGGCTCAGAACGGGTGAGATTTCCTTTGGGGAAGAGGAAATCTGGTACATACGCTTTGAAACCAACCTGGCGATAAAGAAGGGGTGAAGGCGGATCGAACGTCCTAGCTTTCCGGGCAGTAATATCAGTATCGTTGTTCCACTTGGGCAATTAATAAGAGCAGTAGTGAGTAGGGCAAACAAACGGCTGCTTTAAAGAGTAATGAACTGGGGCAGACGGTTAAGAGTAAAGAACTACTGGGGCAAAGAGCTCACCTATGGCTGCCGGTGTCAAAAAAGTCACGTTGTTCTCTGTCCGGTGGTGATTTAAAGAACGCGTGATAACGAGCAAGTGAAAGTGCTGCCCAGAGATAGTTTTTGACACGGCTTAGCGAGGGATAGAAGATCAGTCAGGCATGACTAATATGCTTTTTTACAGCAGGCGCATAATAAAAAAATATAATCAGGCATAAGCAACATCAGCATTATGAATTTCATGGGGCAATTTTCCAATTAATTGGGTGGTTCATACTCACACGTTCTTATAGGCCTTGCTATGCTAACCAACGAGCTTCACTTCGGTGTGAAAAGGTTTCCTCGGGCCGGACAGAGATTGGTTGGCCCTCGAGTCGAGTGCACTAATAGTAGAGCAGAGCAAGAAAACAGACAGTTGAGCGTTAGCCTTCGTCAGGTTTTGAATGCCTAAAAGACTCCTTATATTATGAGAGAGCCTTAAGTATAGTACTCTACTCCTTGCGAGGCCCATAACGGTGTTAAGAAACGTTTCGCTCAGTCTCCCGCCACCCCGCCACTTATAATAGCTAGCACAAAACCACCGTCTTACGCCAAGACGACTGACCAGTCTTGCTTTAGCGAGCCTTCCCCAGCTGCAACGACTGGTTCCTACGCCCTGGATGAGACAACCTCAACCTGAACCACTTTTTATTCCACCACGGCTCAAAAGGGGTGTTCGGTGGGTAGGAATAGATTTGATTCAAAGGCGATCGATCGTAGTGAGCGCTTGAGGGCATCCTCCTACTCAATAATATAAAGAAAGGGATATGGAAAGAAAGAACTTGTGCAACTCAATGGAAGGAATCATCCTACTTTGCTACTTGTTCATATCCACATAAAGAGCGAGAAAACTGACATCTGATCTTCATAATTTCACGTAACGTCAACGGAAGTCCTAGAGGAAGGAAGTCTTTCTCTCTCTCACTAGTGTTCTTTATTAAGATAAGGACCGACACCTTGCAACCTACGACCCGGCATCGAAAGAGTGAAGGCGGGGAGACGACAGATGACGCTACGGGATTCGAAGCAGCGCCCTTCATCAGAACATTCAGAAGCTGTGTCACACACAAGGAAAGCGAAAGATTAGTGGTTCCTTCGATTGCTTGCCTTTCATCTGCTTCACCTATCACTTCATGCATGGGTTTTGGTTACTACAGTGTTGATCGACAGTAGGAAGTCAAAGACATGTACAGATAGCAAGGCTACTAGCTTGGCAGCAAGAAGGGACTAAGATCCACATTACTTGTTAACTGTGACTGGTCGTAGTAGGTTCGAATCCCATTTCCTCCGGCGGAACGGGCGGGCGTGAGAGAAAGAACCTCTTGGCATTGTCCCAGTAGCCATTGCTACTATTCACTTATGAATATTGGCATTGTAGGAGTCATTCCAGTAGTTTCTTTCCTAGCATTCAAAATTACCTGCATTCGCCTTCGTGGCAGTCTCTTGGATTTTAGGCAAGCAGAAGGATAAGACATAGATTTCTTTGAGTGGGAGTTATCCATATAGGTCATAGATACATTGATTTCCATGAGAGTCAAATAGCAGTAGTAAGAGGGATACGACTATAGGTTCTAAGAGATCTATTTTCCTGGTCAGTCAACTAGATTGTAGGTCATCCAAGGAAGGATAAGAACCTTTGGGCTAGAGATTCTATCTTACATGGTAGGGCGATAGCTAATAGTCAGAGAGCTTTCCCTATTAGACAAAATGTTTAAAAGCCTAATATTAGAATCCTCATGCCTAGGCATTTAGGACAGGGGTAAAGGTAACATCCACCCGCTTGAGATGGCCAAGGCTTACTCCACCAATAGAAACTTAATCAGGAAAGCCCACCTCTGTAAAATCATCGTATGAAAGAGCTTCTCGTAACGGGAGTGAGTGCACCGCAAGACCAGTCTCGCAAGCACAGATGAGAGGGACATCACAGAAGAGCTAAGCTAACGAACCGTGTTTGCGAGACTGGTCTTGCGAAGATGTAGTTGTTGAACCACGCCTATCTCTTGTTTGCTCTCCGCATCGTCAGACCCCCCCTGCTCGTCGACTTACTGAGTTCCTAGGAAGGAGGCTAGTTTACTTAGAACAAAGAACAAACCCGCTTTAAGTCTGGTTTTCACTACCCGGTTTGAAAGCTTCTGAGATAACTGTAATAATTCCTGCTGTCAGGAGTCTTCCATTAGCAAGCCCCTGCTCTAAATCATAGTTTCTAAGTTCTTGCTTTTGAAAGCAAGGGAAATAAGATAAGGAAGATGCCTGGTTCGGAAGCTCTTCTCCGGTTAAGCAGGAGAGCGAACGAAGGGACAAGGCCGGAAAGCAAGCACATCCTACGAAGTGGGAAGATAAGGGCAGCCCTTCCTAAGAAAGTAAATCAATCCAACGAAGTTTCACGATCCAGTCAGCCTAACTAAAAGTCAATCCTTGCTTTAACCGCTCACCTTTCGACTCAGAAGTAGTATCCGCTTTCCCAAGCAGTTAAGCCGGTTGTAGCTAGAGCGATCGAAGGTTTCACAGCTGTTCCCGGTAGTATACCAAGGGCAGGACGGCTCGCACCATCCCGCCTAACTAAGATTTTAAATCCGCTTCGAAGCAACTTCTTTAATTCCGGTTTGAGCTAGAGTGAGGGAAGGCCAAAGAGAGCAGCGTCTTCGACGGTGCAGCTAAGAAAGTGCAGCTTGTTGCTCTGAAAGACTTTATGAATTGAAAGTAAGCCTCAAGCGAAGTTGCCATCAAAGGCAATGATAATTGTGGAAGCGAGGGATAATTCCTGCTTAGAATAAAGCTCAGAATGCAACCAACCCCTAGTGCCCCCTCTCTTTCAATATCGGTGGATCCTAGGGATCCGTTTGATTGATAGAAGGATCAGGGAGAACCCCTATCCGACCAATGGATCTTCCAACTAGAATTCTCAAGGACTTGAGGCAGCCTCTATTAAAGCAGTTGCTAAATTGATATAGCGATCCCTTGAATCCAATGCATCCATGGAACCAATCGCAGATTCTGGAGCAAAAGTAAGAATAGAGAAGCTGTAGGACAAGAAAGACAAGAATGAGAAGGCTAAAAAACCTCCTGGCTAAGAATAAAGAATCAAGACCTGGCTCAAGGCTTACCCCCCTCTACACTCAAGGTCAGGAACGGGAAAAGAAGAATAAGCGGTCTTTGGTCTTCAGTGAAATGACATGGATCCCTTTAAGTTAAGAAGAAGTAAGCTCTAATCACTCTACCTTGACCCCCGAGGGGAGACAACTCAACTCAATAGATAGAGTAAGTGTCCTATTGGCTAGGGGTCAGGAACTGTAATAAGGCTCTAGTTCGACTAGTAGCTTTCACGTGGCGAATCGGTATTTTCTGTGATCACTTGACGGCATTCTTTAAGCTTTCTTTTTCACCGGACAGAGTGAGAACTGCTCAGCTTGCTTGCTTTCCCTAGCACACACACTAAGTAGATAGTAGGCACAGGTACGCTAGGAGTTCATCGAACTGAACTTGTAGAGTGAGACCTGTGCTCGATATGCTTCACCACATCCCTGTACTCACCTCGGTACGCCTCTTCGCTCGGTCCTTAGCTAACTTTACCCCATGCATCAAACCTTAGGGCATTACTCAGAGAAAGAAAGAACAAAACTAAACAACCAAGCCAAGCTCGGTGTGCTCGGATGGTTCCGATCAATCCTTGGCAATGGGATCTGCTACGCTTACTATCATGGTCAAGCCTTGACCGTCCGGGTCTAACTAATCCCGCTTGGAGACAAACCAATAGGAATAAATTTCAGTGCCAGTGGTACCATTCCTCCTTCTCTTGTCCCTACCCTATTACATATATAGGAACAGGGGCTTCTCACAAAGATTGATTGGAAGACCCATAGCTTGAAAATTCCCCAGTCCTTCTTTGAGCTTCAAACTAGCTATGTGCTAAAGAAGCCCTAACCTAAGCCCTATAGGAAGAGTAGTGCTACTAAGCGAAGAAAGGTACCTTTGCATTGATTGACTAAAGCGGGAAGACCTTCTGACTGAAAGAACCGAACCGTCTAGAATCTGTCTTTGCTCACTCCATGAGATAATCTACTTTGTCTGATTGACTTCATCAGGGGATCCCTATGGTATCTATCCTGTGTTTTCTTTCTCTCGGTATGGTTCACCACATCCCTGTCTCTCTTTCAAGCTAGGCTTGGTATCGCTATCTCAGTCTGCTGTCTGCTTTCCCCCTGACATCGGTAGTACTATCGATTAATCTTTCCTTGCGTGGAAGTAGTTCAAAGATTCCTTGAGATCTATCTATCCGCTATCTATAGGAAGAAGTCCCGGTCGAGAAGTGATCGAAGCAATATATTCTCCAATCTCTCATTTGTGTGCCCCTAACTAGGGAAAGTTCAGTCCAACTGCCTGTCACCTCTTCTTTTAGGTAATTGCTTCTTTATACGAGAATCCGGAGAGAAGGAGAGAACCAGATCAAGGAGACCTGAAGAGGCAAGGCTTAGAATAGTAGAATTAATCACTCTTCTAATAAGCCCTATCTCAACCGAAAGCCCTCTTTGAACATGTCCAGGAATCAACTTCTTGACTATTTAAATAGAAACTGTTGGAATGAAGTCTCAGTAGACTATGCTAAACCCACCCTCCAGCCTATTATGTCAGGCTTTCCTTCCCCGGTAAGTTTGCTAAGAAGAGCAGCCAGTGGAATAGCTCCATGACATGGTCAATCGCTCCGCTCCAGTTGGTTATTCATTATTTATGCTGAGTGGAGGGTAACTCTGCTATTAGTGTGACTTATGGGGGCTCCTCGTGGAAAGCTTTGCGGTTAATAATCTTATAAGTAATCCAATCTCCCTCACGCTCTTTAGTTCATCTTGGTAGAACAAGGAAAAAGCCTATGTGGTGGGTTCGACTCCCACAGGAGCGCACATTGACAATCGAATTGGTACTTTCCTTTTATTGATTCTTAGCTCTAGCTTGTGTAGCCTATGCGAAGCAAGCCTACATATGCTGTCAATTACGGATTCTTTAGCGATG